>CAHIKZ030000335.1:2492500-2790000 GCA_903632075.3 Acanthosepion pharaonis | reverse complement strand
ATGTGAATAAAGACAAAAGGAAAACTTAGCCACATTTCATCCTCTGAGGGACTTTATTGAGGCAAATGTAAGGATTTTATCTTGTGACAAATATTTATATACAAAAGCAAAGATGTTATTGGTTTTCAAATTTTTTAGGTATAGGAATGCACATGCATTTTCATCAGGTTAATGAAAAATCAAGCAATTTCATGGTGATATAATTCAATGTCTGATAAATGAAAGTGAGTAGGTGATGTTTTATATATAGGATTAATACAAATAAAATTTGTCATTTAGCTGATTGAGGTTATATAGTTTTGTAGATTAACTATTTGTTCTATCCACTCTTCAGGAGGTTTCACATATATTTCTTTACTAATTTGCCTTATCAAACTCCATTCTTCATTACAAACTTTTGGTTCCTCTATTTTTTAACATCTGTCTTGAAATGTATTACACTCCATTGTTGGATAAAAGCTTTCATTCACAAAAACATTATTAATTTATACTGTTAGCCAATGTTAACTTGGATATGTATCATTATTTCAGATTATTAATGTATCTCATTTGCTTCTGATGCTTTCACAATTTTACTGTTGCTTCTTTAATCTTTTTCATTCTATATATATATATATATATATATATATAACAGCTCTGTTACTTTACATTGTAGTGTAAGAAAAAAACAGTGCTCAGAGTAATTATATATGATCGCTCACTCATATACCTATGTATATTTACCCATTTGGTTATATAATCATTCCACCCTAAGCAAAGCAATAATACCAGTAAGATGCCAAGAGTCATTGAGAGTGAAAACTATTTGGGAGAACTTTGAAGGCAGCAATAAAAAATAAATATCAGGCATAAAGGTAAGCAGGCAAAAGTCATAATCACTAAGCCAGTATTTTGCTGCATGATCAACACAGCACTATAAGTTAGCTAGAGTGAATAGATACTATACTAATCCTAGGCAAAGATCTAGGGAGTAAAACTTTGATCCAAGGAAGAATATTCTTTACATTTTATTAACAGTCAGACTAATATCCTCATTATTATTATTGTTGTTTTAACAATTGTACCCTCTATCCTTTTTCAGGTATCTATCAATCCAGGTAACCATCAGGGAATTTTGAACCAATCCATTTATTAAATTTATGGAGGTAGAGTGTTCTCATTAAATTGTTCATGTCTAGGAATATCTTGTCTTTTTATTTTTTTTTTATTGTAGTATTGTTAATCCTGTATATCTGTACTACTCAGTCCAAGGATTGAACTCACAATTACTATACTACTGAATTCACAAACCAACACTTTAATCCACAATTTGTGGGACTATCCTCAGTGTAGAATTCAGACAGAAATTACTAATCCATACATAAATAATCCTTTTTTTTGGTGTATACCATGCTTCTAAATAATAATAGATAATATTAACTCACATTATTTTAAAATCTTACCTACTGAATAATGTAAAAGATTGCCAAAATTACCAATATATTTCATTGAATCTCATGATCTACAAGTAGCATACTTTTTAAAATTCAAAGTTTCATTTACCTGTTTGGAAAAAGGTTTATTAATAATAACCTTACTCTTGGAGACACAGTAGGGTAATGGATAGCAGCTTGGACTGGGGAATTGGAGAACTGAGTTTGAATTCCAGTTGAGTTTATCATAAATGTGCCATTCATTTACATGCATACCCTTGTGAAAGGCACATGAATCTATCTTTTCTCGCCCCACCCAACTATGGGTAAATAACAGGACAGAATGGGTCCTATAGCTTTGGGTGGCAACCAATCTAGAAAGACAATTCAGAATTCAAAAACCTGTGTGGACCAGGTGACTAAAATGACTAACACCAGGCCCTGATCTGGTGAGGAGGGTAAATGGAACTCCTCAGAATTAAAAGCCACCCCTCCAACTATGGATTAAATAGCCTTACCAACCTGCAATTAACTAAGTGTGGTTAGTACAGCTCCACTCCTGAAAACATGATCACTAAAGGAGTGAGTAGGCAATGGATTTGGAACAATAAACATTGCTGAAAAGTGAAAGTAGTTAAAAAAGAAAAAAAAAAAAAAAAAAAAAAAAAAAAAATGTAGTGTCATGAGAAAAACTGTCCTTTTGACACTGTCTTATTCTACATACATTTGACCATGTTTGCTAGAAAATCTTTCTCAGAAATCATACAAAAGAAAAAAAAGCAAGCAGAAAAAAAAATTCAACAAAGCTTGGGAAAAATCTCCAAGAAGAATTTGAATTAAGCAGCATTTACATTTTTTGAGTTCATCAGACAATGAATTCAGATGTCATGCTATCTTTGCTTCAAATATTTATCTGTCTTTAAAATGAGGAAAAGAAAGCAAAAGATTTTTAAAAGATCACAGGTGAGAAATAGTATGATTGTAAAAAAACCAAACCAGAAAGGATGACTTATTTCCTTTTATTTTTATTAAAAAAGAAAACAAAACATTGTGGGTTAGTCTGGGGATTGTAAGAAAATAATTAAGAATAAGTGATTAATAATAACAGCAAAATTAATATTGATTAATATAAAATAACAAAAATAAATTGAGATTAAAAAAGTAAATATATTAATGAGATTCTATCCCAAATTTTAGAGAATCTGAAGAGTATCCATAAACAGAATGTAGTACTGACTTTGAGAAGTATTTCCAATGGAACAAATTCAAAAGAGACAATAACAGTGATGATCAGTTATTTTTTATGGTTAAATTCTCAAAACTTTGGTAGCACCTCATTCTGTATGTGTGCATGCTTACAAGTTTTATCATTTTCGTCAGCACCTAAACTATACACATTTAATAAAGAATATCTTAATAGTTAAACATCTTTGAAAGTAAAAAAAAAAAAGAAAAAATACATCATTCAAATAAACTCATTGAATGGATCAAATGGAGCTTATAAGAAGTTTGTAATGTTTCATTTAACAAATCTTAAAAGTGTAAGGCACAATTTCAGGCAGACTTATGGATAACTAAAAACAATGACATTCACTTGCGAGGTTTGTTATCATAATAAACAAATACTGATGGAATATCTTTATAATTCAACATACAAGACAAGCTAAGTGATAAGGATTTGATTAGAATACATGGGAACTTATTTGCAAGCTATATTTGAAAATTCTGAGTGAATCTGTAAATGGATTTATTTTTTTTATTAATTATAATATTCAGGAGCAAAATATTTTACAAACATTCTCTGTAAAGCATGATTTTCATTTTAATTAGTGAAAATTGTTTAGAAAAATTATTTTTCTTTAATTACAAAATAGAGATGATATTAACTGCATACCCAAAGGGAAGTGAGGTTTACAGTTAAAGAAGGTTGATTGATTTTTTAAAATCTTTTTTTTTATTTTTCAGTATTTTTATTTTTTACAGTTTATCAATCCTTTGTGGGTTATTTAAAATGGAAACATTCCGTATTGTAATAATAATTCATTGTTTTCTATTTTTTTGCAAATGAATATTGCATAAACAATCTTTTTTTGAATAACAATGATTTTTCCTAATACAAATCTTACTATTTAACCCATACCTAGAGAGGGAGATGGATTTACACCTTTCTTTGCTTGTAAGAATGTTAAAATAGTACATTAAATACAAGAGGGTGCTGAGTTATTGATCTATCCTACTTCCCAAAATCTGACCATATAATTAAACATCAGATTTTCTTTTTATTTAATAGCTTCTGGGTTGGGCCCAAAACATTTCTATGCTTCTATGTACACAAATGCATTAATCTAGAAATCAGTTGCATTATTCTTTTTAATAGAACAAAATATATAAATTACAGTAATTCCTAATATGCCATCATATATTATACTATAGGCATCCAAAAATGTACATTTTAAGAAAAAAAAAAAAAAAAATAAAAATAAAAGTTTAGTTTTTATAAATTTGTAGTATTAAATCCCCAAGGGAGATTGATGAAAGGCTTTTTCATTAGAAATACCCGAGATGGGTGCCAGTCATGCTAACTGGCATGAATTATGAACATAGTAAAGGATAAAGTTCAAAGAACTAATTGTAAAAGGCATTTAATTACAATAAAATGAATTACTACCTAGAACTGTTTGAATTTGAACTTGTAAATTAATTTCAACAAGTATGGTTGAGTGAAACGAAAAAAGAAAAAACAACTCAGATAAAACAGTTGTCCCTAGGCCAAAATTCAAACTTGGAATTTGTTGCTTTATAATCCCATTCATTCTTTTTGCCTTGATTATATTAGCCAAGGTCAATTTGGCTGACCCTGGCTGTGTGTGTGTGTGTGTGTGTATAACAAAAGGAGGAAGTCATCAAAACCATTCCCTGTTGCTATGCACACATGCAAATAAACTTGTAATTTGACACTTGAAAGGAACCTGTTCCCTATAAAAATCAAAGAGAGAGAGAGACAACTGCCTAAGAGTCAGTCTGCTTGATTATCAAAATTTTCACACACACAGAGGAAAAAAAAAAAACAATATAAAAAAAAACATCTGACTAGTCATTTACTCAGCTAGACCATTTCACTCTGTATATCGAGGAAGAACTCAGATGTTATCTCTGGCTAGTTTGTAATAACCGGAAGATAATGAACCCACCTTGTAGAAGTAAAGTACTTGTATAGAGAACAGAGATAAGACAAATGGCAAAATTCATACCATTAATAATCTATAAGAAAACCTTTGAATAGTCAAGAATGAAAATGAGAAAATAAACGAAGTTTAACAATAAAGTAATATCAGCTTGTGTCTTGTATGTGTGTGTATGTGTGTGTGTAGACTTTTCAATGGATTCAAAAAGCTTGACTCAACTTCAAAATAACCCTGGTGTTGCTGTGAAAGAAGGATAAATTGTTGATTGGCTTTTTAATAACAGACATGGATGGTGCATACTACCTCCAAACTCCCTAACCTTGAGCCTGATTGGGGGATCCAGACAGTGCTTTGTGGCCCTCACTATCTTTAGATTTACTTTTTTCTATCTACATTTATATATGTTACAAATTAAACTAAACACAACTGATACTAAAGGATGAAAATTTTTTTTTTGCAGATTTGGACATCAGTCTTGTTTTTTTTTTCATCCAAATCTGTGAATTTGTTTTGTTCATGCTAAGTCTCAAAAAAAAAAACTATATAAAATTCATTATTTTTTTTTATCCAAAATGTTGAATGTGTTAAGATTATTTAACTTTTTAACAAGAAAAATCTCAAGTTGATATTAAAATCTGCTGCAAAACATTGTTGATTTAAGATGGAATCATCTCTTATGACTTATCTCTAATTTGTATTTAGATACAGTGTATTTATTTTCAATTTTTCTAGTTGAATTGTTCACCTGTATTGCATATCATTCATTATTGTACATAATTAGGTCACAATAAAATTTTATTTGTATTTTATATGAAAATTGTGATTTAGTAGAGTGTTGAGGCCCCATATCAGAGATGGGGGTGGGTGGGAGATGTCTGAAACCATTGCACCGACCATAGTAACACATACAGACAAGATAGGGAAATGATTTGACGAGGATCAAGATCTACTCAGATCGATAGTTACAACATGGGTGAGTAGGTCTCTGGTTGAATTGAACATGCACCCTGAAGTAACCGACCAGATGGATTGGCATAAACTGAATTATCAGAAGAGATTTTTTTTTTTTTTTGTGAATTAAATAGAAGTCAATAGTTTGATACTCTTAGATATGTCACATCCTCAAAGTAAGCAATGTAAGACTGGATTTTAGATTTTATATCCAGGAAAATATTTTTCTAAACAAAAGTGGTTCTTGATATTAACTATAGTGTTATATTAATGATCATATAGATCCATTAAAAAAAATCATTGCATGTGGTGAAAAGAAAGTAAAAGTAAATACAAATAGCATGTTAATATGGTTTCATTTGAATCTGAGAAATGTAGAATAAATAGCCAAGGATATTAACAGATTTTAAAATTGAAATCCATGTTATATTCATCTTCAGAAATATACATAAAGAGTTCTCAGTGCAGTAATTATATATATATATATATATATATATATATATATATATATATATAAGGGAGGTGCTGTGTAGGTAGGCAGTGCTTACCTTGAATAAAATAGATCAGCAGCTACATTTTCCTTCTGTGGTGAAATATACACCTAATCCAACAAGATTATGAAGGTTACTTTGATTATTAAGTATAAAATGCAAGATTATATATATATGTGTGTGTGTGTGTGTGTGTGTGTGTGTGTGTACAGTACTAATAAAAAGCTAAGAAAATTATTTGCAGGATATGCACATGAAACAAATTAATGCCAAATAATTTTATCTAATACAAACCTGAACTATTTGTGAATCTTATTGCAAATTGTATGAGGCTGAGAGTACACCATAGCCGACATGCTCACAACAAACAATGAGAGCATCTTTAGAAATAAATATATTACAACTATTAAAACAGTGGAATACTCAAATTCAGTGTGTGTGTGTGTGTGTGTGTGTATATATATATATATATATATATATACACACACACACACACGTATGCATGACGGAAAAAGCTTACTAGTGACATGTTTTGTCCTTCAGAACTTCAAACTAAATTTGTTAAGTTGGTACGACTACACATGTGCATGAACGAGAGATATTGGGGATATCAGAATTTTAAAATTTTTTATATCTAGCCAAATTCATTTAGAGTTTTTTTTCTTTCCATCACTTTTGTTAGTAGGTATCTCACATTATGATAGTAGATCTGCCAGTAATGGTGAAATGTTGTAAAAGCCAGGGTGAAAATTTACTGTAGATGACCCTGTGATCTAGACAGTTAGGTCATAGTGAATTGTTTTCTCTTTTGACCAGAGTAGTATTTTTTTTTTTATGTCAAAACTCTGGCCAGTCTTGTTATGATATGTAACCAATGCATTTGATGTATTGTTTTGTAAAGTGTTCCTTTTGTGTTCATATAATCTTTTATTTAGATTTGAGAAATTTGGCTAGATATAAAAGAAAAAAAAAATCTAAATTCCTAGCACCCCTCATTCATGCACATGTATAGTTGCACCAACATAACAAACTTAGCCTGATGAAGTTCTGAAACTTTTCCCACTTTGTCATACATTTTCCTCCAATATTGTTCTTGACACACACACACACACATATATATATATATATATATATATATATATATATAGTGTGTGTGAAAACAAAAACTTATATGCCTGAAAAACAAAATTTATAAGAAAGTAAAGTATTGTTTATGGGGAAAAAGAAGGCAAACAAAATGATTCCAATGTACAACTATTTTATTTATTGAATAAAAAGGTTGCAATGAATACAAATACCAATTAATTTTTTTTTAAATGAAGAAAAACAAGAAAAATAATGACTCATAAAAATATAATTCCATAAGATTATTTACAAACATACACAAGTCTTCAACAATCCGAAAACCCTTGATGCAGTCTGTATGTATGAAGCTTTCTCCCTCATAATGAAAATATTTATCTTTAACCCCTTTGAAGATTTCAGTTTGCATGCATGCAATTTTCTCCTTTGATGTCAGAATACTCACAAAATAAATGAAAAAAAAAATTGTAAAAAATAGACTACATTGCTAAAGGACAAACCCATCTTTTAATTAGAAATTATTAAAAACTTAATCAGATGAAATATTTCTTAAATTCTATAGCCTAGATTGAAGTCTTAAAACATATTTCAATTGAATTGCAAATATATCTATAAAAAAAAAAATATATAAAAAGATCTAAAAACATTAAAGTAAGATCAACTTTGAAAATGCTGACAGGACAGAGTGGATAAAAGAAAATGGGGGATGATAGGAGAGATCAAGAGCAGCTTGTAAGTAGTTTAGGCCCAAAGTGGAATTTTCTAATAAGGGAGGTAAGCTATAAAAACTGACAATTGGCAAAAGTTTTATTGTTCAACCACAAAAATGGTTGAATTTGTTGATATGTTTTGCTGGCTGAAAGACAAGGTGCTGCTGGAATGGCAACAAATATAAAAAGCAATTCTAACTAAAGAATTTAATCAACTTTTTGTAAATATTGGTTATTATAAATGATTGCTTTAGAAACAAGCTAAATTATCTACATATTTTATTTTTCAAATGAAACATTTTAATCAAGTCCCATGAATAAGTATAACTGATTTGCACTGAACTGATTTCATTTGCAACATGTAGAGAGATATTAAACATATCTTAGGGCCTGGTTGTTGTAGTATTGTTTTAAATATCATCTGGGGCTAGATTATTGTATATGGACTTAGGTATTTAATGTAAATTTTTACAGTGAAAAATAAAACTGTCACTCACTCACACACGCAATTTCCTTGAAATTTCTATAGATGCATAATTAAGGCATGTTCTGAAAACTTTTTTGTGAGAGGCTGTTCTTATTAACCACTGTGTATAAGATGAAACAATGATTAAATTGTGTACTTACCAGTGGATTGGATGGGGGGGGATGAAAGCATTGAAGATAAAAATAACTGCTGGTAATATTTTGGTATAAAAATCTATGGTAATAATCTAAATAAGAATATTTAGAGTGTAGAATTGGTTAATTTTTTTTCTTTTTTTTGTCAATTTTGCTGTTTGATGCCAGTTTTCTTCAGATCTGTGAGGCAATTCAGATCAGCAAATCAGATCATTTATAAATACTTAAAGTTAGAGGACATAACATTTCATCTTTAAAGTTGAAAATATGGAGAATTCAGAGGTACAGAAAAAAAAATTCAATAGTTTTAAAAATTTAATTTTACACTAATAGAAATCCTGTTTAAATAAGATTTCATAACCAATATTAAATATTTATTATTCTATATGACTGCTTTAATTAAACTTAGTATAGAGAGTGCATGCAAAAGTGGTAATCTATTTTCACTATGGAATTTTTTTTTGAGACCAGCAGCTATTAAAGAAAGAAAACAGAGATAATCCCAAAATAATGTCTAACTGAACTGTCACAATGCCAACCCTGGAAAATAATCTCAGATAATCTATTAAGGTCGACTTTTATATTAACAAGCTCGACTTCAATTATGACAATTTCTTTCTTTTTATTTCAAAGAGAAAGTGTTTCAATACCATATTTCACAAATTGTCCATTATTATATTATGCGACAAAGCTTTCAATAAGTTTACTTGTAGCCATTTATTATCAAGACACTCTAGTGAATATATCAATAACTTGTTTTTATTAGAAATGTATATTAAAATGTAAACAAATACTTTTAGCTACCTGAAAGATTTAATATAACAAGGCTATAATTTTTCCATCAATCTATGATAAATAGATTAGATTTTTGAATGATTATCATGTATTTAATATAATCAGAAAATTTTAAAATTATCACAGAATTATATGCATAACTGCAGATAATTTGTTTTTCCTTTGCATAAATCTTTGTAAATACTTCTTTTATTACTGTGGGAGGAAAAGTTTATGTAACTTTTATTGAGGAATGAGTCCCCCCCCCAAAAAAAAAAACTAACAGTGAAATTGAAAAAAAAAAAAAAAAAAAAATTTTTTGTGATTTAAAAGAAGAGAGTCCAAAGAAAACTAAATATTGTAAGAATAACAGGAAAGAAAATGAAGCAAATTCCATGTAAAAATAAAAATAAGTATAAAAAATAATTGAAATAGATTATGAAATCAAAATATATTTTATATATATATATATATATATATAACAGAACCTGACAGTTTAGATTAAAATTATATTTCATTCTTTCATTTTTTTAGCTTGAGAGTTATCTGACAAACTGATAGCTATAATTATCATTTCAAGCTGATTAAATTAATTTAGCATAAATATTTATATACAGACACATAGCAATACCCTACACTTTTGGATAGATTTACACAACCATTATTTAAAGAAATTATATATATATATATATATATATATATATATATATATATATATATATATATGTGTGTGTGTGTGTGTTTGAGAGAGAGAGAAAAAGAAGTTCTAAATATTACAACATGACCATTCTTTTTAAAGAAGAATAGTAATGATATATTTTATTATGCCCAAAAATATCTTCCTCTACATTTACCAAAATTAATACTGGGCTAACATATTTTGGAATTTAGATAGGAATTATATACTGGCTTTTAATGAACAAGTTAAAAAATTTTAAATGTCAAAAAGTCTACATATTAGAAATACATGATAGGTGTTTAAAGTACAAATATTTAATAAATAATTTCTAAACTACAATTTGTTCAATGGGTCTTACAACTGTAAAGCAATTCTACATCTTGATTTATTTCACTATTAATTAAATCAGAACCACGTGAAAATGACCTGTTGGATATTATGTTGGACACAAATTCAAAATCTTTAGAAAGAAAGTTCAGTTTTTATAACTGAAGGAAGAAAAATAATTAATAATAAATCTGAAATCAGGAAAAATGATGACTAGAGCATCTGTGAAAAGCTACAAACTTTTAATGATATGGATAAAAAGAAGTCAGTTTTCATTCAGGAGTACCTGAAACAAAAATAGAAAGTTTTTTTTCAGTAAAAATTATTTCTTTTTTTTTTTTTTTTTGGTAAATTTACTTACTAATATGTAAATTTAAGTTTCTACAACAAGAATCTATTTTCAAAATTAATTTCATCATGAAAGCACAAATTGAAATATCAAAAATAGACATTTATAAAATGTACTGGTTTGTATGATGAACTAAAAATTAGTAACAGAAAAAAAAAAAAAATAAAGAATAATTATTTTGTTTGAAATATTCAAAGAAATTTTCTGTAGTATCTGAATGAGTTGAAATGACATTCATTAATAAAGTCCTGCAAAATTAAGTATGTGACTTCTATATTTGAAGTAAGTAACAACAGGAGTAAATTACTTATTTGTGAAAGAAGAATTTCTATACTGGTCTCAACCAATTTATTTTTTTCCCCTCACAATTTAACAAAATAATCACACTTTAATACTGCTTTTTTATTGAAACAATGCCCTAATCTAATGAACATCTTGACAGCTATTGATGGTTACATACCCCGCCCAAGTTACAAGTAAAATAAGTATGTATTGTCTCTATAGAATTATCAAACTAATATCCTTAGCCACATTAGTGTTGCAGTAAAATTAGTAAGAAGCATTAATAAGCATAAAATTAAAGTAGCCAAGTATCTCACAGATTAAGATCTGAGTAGTTGGAGATAGAAAAATAAGCTGGTGAGAATTTTTTTTTCTTTTTTCAGAGCCTTAACAAAAAAAAAAAAAAAAATTGTCTGAAGTAATAGATATTTAAATATAACATTGGTTGTACCACTGTAAGATTAGAGAAGGAAAGAAAGAGAGAGAGAAAAAAAAAGCACTGTCCTATTTGAGACAAAGCACAGTACAGGCGAGATCATCTGCTGACCACCGCTAGCACCAGAGCTTACTCAACAACTGACCTATTGTATATTTACATTCTCAAGTATGAAAAATAGAAATGAAAAAATAAAAAAAGTCAATTATTGAAATGAAGTCAATGTATAAAAGTACAGATCTGCTTAACCTTTACCACTTCCTGTCATACAACAACACTTGATCTATATTTTTTTGTGGGGTAGCAGTTGGTGATTATCTTCAAATTCTTATTCTCCCCAAAATATGAAACTTCAGTTATCAAGTGATCAAGATTAGAGTTGTACTCGCTGATTTCCAAGGTCGTCCACAGCAGGGAAATCAATACCAACATCCTTTGGCTTCTCGTTATTGACTGGCAATACTTGCTTGGCTAGAACATCTTTATTAGGAGGCAAGAGAATATTTTTCTTCTCATCTTGGGACATAGGGCCATTAACTTTCTCATTTGCAGCAGGTGCAATCAGAACATTTTGGTGTTGATCGTTGGCCACTGGGGAATTGTTCGCATTGGGGGCTTCCATTGGGTGAGCAGGCTTGTTGGCCCCTCTCTTGTTGGGCGAGTTCTGAAATAACATTTAATATTTTCCTAATTTCACAAAGTGTACTGGTAATTATTGGACAGATTCAAGGGTGCATAGATAGGTTGACATATATACTGATGTATTAAGAAGTGAATATTTTAAAAGTTAGTATTCATGTAGACCTGGGATAAAGGCATGCATTAGCAATAACTAATAATAAATATGTCATGTCGTCATGTCACGTCATTAGTCCCGTTAACCCATTAGGGCCATAGGGGTATCACATGTACTGCAGCCATGGCAGCAGTGGTGGTGCGTCAAGGGCAAGATAACCTGACGGAACCTATCCCTCTGGTTTTGAATATGGGGTTTTCCTTTTAGACTGGTTACCAAATCAAGGTAAGAAAGGCCAGTCAGTGCTGCTAGTTAACCCATAGCTGTGTGTGCATGTGTGGTGGTGGAGAGTAGGAGCTGGACGCATATTTGTGTAAAAATGAATGTAATGAACTTAGTCAAAATTCAAACTCATCTCGTCGAATTATGGAAGAAACTCAAGAGGATGCAATCTTAACCTCTTCACGTCTAGGGTTAAGCATTATCTTTCCTATATATCATCATAAACTGCACTTCCTTACCTCATCCTTTTATATGCATCACTCAATCAGTAACCTTCTACCTTGAGTGGCTCTTGGGTTTTGTACTGGGTGAACAACAATTAGTGTGTGTGTGTGTGTATATATATATATATATATATATATATATATATATATATATATATATGGAATGTTATTTTAATCATACTGTACATCTGTCTTAGTTTTGATACTGATTCTTTAAGGTTTGGAAAGATTTATATAAAATCAGAGACAAATTATTCCATACCAAATGTTATTCAGTCAAAGATTAATATTGCTGAGCGGTTAGTATTATTTCTTGATAGTATCCATTGATACATACTTAATAATAAAAGTAAATAACAAAGAGTACCAAACAACTTTCCTTAACAGTCAATGCAATGTGTGTGTGTGTGTGTGTGTGTGTGTGTGTGTGTGTGTGTGTGTGTGCATGTTTAGCATTAATCTAATGCAAGAGAGAAAATGTGGAGAGGAGAAAAGAGTCAAAACATCATTTTTCTGGGTCAATAGGTTCACATACAAAATCTGTTATGTTATTCTACTCGCTTGAAACTGAAAAAGTAAAACATCATTACGACAAAGAATTTGGATGGCATAAGATTTATATATAAACTAATGTATATATTTTTAAAAATCTACAATGATTATCAATATTTATCTGTCCCATGTATGCACCAATGAATCCATAAGGGAATTGAAATATTCACAAATTCTAAGTATAAACAGAAGAAAAAATTGATTATGGCATGAATAATAAGCCATGTTCTTGAAATTGGTGGCAATATATTAAGCTTTTCATTTTGAGGCATGAGAAAATGAAGTTACACAAGAATTGATGAACCTACACTCTAGTCAATAAAGTCAACAAATAAACATATGTACAAATGCTATTTTAAAGGAACACAACATACACACAATATGCAAATGTACAGGTAAATAAATAGATAAATAAAATAACACTATCTACTTGTTAATTCTCTAAGATAATCATTCTCCTTCCTGTTGTCTTTTTAATATTTTATTCAAATATGCAAAACTGAAATTGACTTTTAAAATCCTGTCAGATTGCACATAAGATCTGACAGAAAAAGCATTTTTCTCAATATTTTAGGTTATTTTCTACACTATATACACTACAACATTTTATTTTGCAAGTCAATGATTTCATAATAAACGTGATATTAATCAACCAATTCTGGTAAAATTTTCAGAATATATTTATCATGAATGTATCATTTGAATTTCGGGTTATAATATTTGTTTTTATAAAAAAATATTTACCATAACTTATTTGATAGTGTGAAATTTTATTGTAGGTCTCAAAAGTTGTTCATCATATTGTGAATATAAATAACACTATATTTATGATTGTAACATATATAAAATTAAAAAAGAAACATGATATTGATAAGTTGTTGGGTGAAGGGAACACATTGTTAGAATTTTCTAAAAAAAGTTGAAAATATATATATATATATATATAAAACTGGCTTTAATAATGTCACAAAAAGGGATTTAAAAATATTTAAAGTGTAATAAACAAGAAAAAAGTAGATTGACTAGTAAGATTTTTAAAAAAAAAAAGGAGAGAAAAATACAGAATATTAAAAACATTGACTAAAGAAATTAAAGCAACTGAATTAACACCTTTTAGTAAACGTCACCAACAGAAATGTATAAATTGGGTGAAGAACATGAAAACTTGTTATATCAACAGTAATTATTCATGATAAATACAGAGCTACATTGGAGGGATGTCATAACTGGGCAAAATGTTAGGCCTTCCATGGAAATAGTCAATCAACCTTACTTACAAAACTGAGAGGTAGGTGTAATAATTTATGTATATAGGATATTGTATTTATCTCTGGCCTATATCGTTTTGATTTATTTATTTATTAAATAAATGTTTCACTTAATCTGCATAATAAAACCTGGCATTCACAAAACAAGTCATCAATATTTTTATTAAAGAAAAATATTTTAAGCTGAAATTCACATTCAACATATTTCTCGTACAATCTTCTGGACATTTTACCAACATTAGTTATTGGGAAAATATTGACTTGCATAATAAAATCTGACAATTAAGCATTAAGCTCTATTACTCATTTCTTATGTATATTTTTTAGAAATGTTAACATTATGTGTGAAGATAAAAGGGTTTGTTCAAAAATACAGTTTAAGAGAACAGCAGTAACAATATTATAAAGCAAGTGTGATCCAACATTATTTTGATGCTAAAATCTCTTTGTATTTTTACTGTTGCCATCACAAAGTTTTAGTTGATCCATTCTTTTGGACTTTTTCAATTGGGGCTAACTTCTGGAGCAATTAGCAAAGAAATTTTTCATTAATTCATTAATGTCCATTATCCATTTTTGGGGATTGTGAACATTAATAGCTTATAAATAGAAGTAGAAGCCTATAATTAAAACCAGATAATTATTTTAATTTTTATGATTCATATAAGATTTCATAGGGTTAAATGGGTTACTATATTCAGACTGATCTATTTTTACTGTGGCTGTACATAAAGTCTTCAGGTGATTTCAATCTATATCAGGGTGGGAGCTTTCCAACACCCATTGTGTTTAATTTCATGCTAGCCCAACTTGTACATAAATGCTGCCTCCTTCAGCTTTCTTATTCCCCAAAGATGCCCTGTGTCATTTATGTGGATGTTATTCCAAAGAATAATGTGTATCCTTCTCCATCCAGATATGGTCTATCATTACATATTTTTCTACCTCACTTTTATACTTCTCAAGTCTGACTTGAAAGGGATGACTGATTTCTCTCTCATATAACATATGAGTGGCATATTATAAAATGTCAGTTCTTTGTCAGATTTTTCTTTCATAAAGGACAAGGACCAACTCTTGTCAGGAGATTGTGAAAAGTTAACTTATTGTTATTTTACTGGATGTTCTCCTGTTGCTGATTTTAGAAACAACCCAGGATAGATTGTTATTACATTGGGGAGTGCTACTAATGTTTCTTAATTCATCTTCCAATTTGGTTGGAGTTGGATCAACAAACCAGTAATTTCTTAATACAGATCAGATGGTTAGACTCAAAACAGATACAATTTGGGTCTGGAATTTCTCAGCCTGACCCACTTTCCAAATTATGACCAAATAGCAGATTATTTTTTTTCTGAATTCATTCTTGGTCAGGTTAAGAACTTTTCAGCACCTATTTGTTGAGCCCTGTATATGTATTTTTTTTCTGGTGCTATATGTTCCCTCTGTCCAAGTAACTAAGAGGGGTAAAAAAGTATATCATTGCATCCCTTCTCTATTGTGGGTTGCATGGAAGATTAAATAGAATTCACATAGGCCAATGAGGCTTAGTCTTTAAAAAATTCCAGTTAAATATTGGATATTACCAGAGACAATGCAAATTTCATAGTAAAGCACTTTTGATAATAAATATTAGGTTCAAATAGGTAATATGATGTGCTAAAACAAAATGTTGACTCTTCGAGAGACTTAATAGATGCCAGTAGTGACCTTCAAACCTCTACCATTTTTCAGTCTCTCTTGGTAGATATGCAAGTTTTTCTCTGTATGTACCTTGTAAAAGAGAAAAGAGACTAACCACTTCAAAGCTAATAATCAATGGTGATGAGATGGAAGCCTCCCTGATTAATTCCTTGAAGTGAGTAAAATTCTTCATGTGGGACAACATGTTTTTTTTACATATCAACTATTATTGGGGTCTTGATCTGGAGCCTTGGCTTCAATCACTTCCCCTCCACCATAAAGCTGCTTCCCTGTGACTTTTTCTATAAATACTTTCATGGCAATTGTTTGAATGAGATCTTTGTAATGGTACCTATACTCTTTGAATTTAAGTGCAGTACTAGACAGGTGACATGGTCTCACCAATTTACAGTTGAGTTGGCTAAAAGTAACTATAAGTTTTATGCAAACAGTTTCTTTTCTTGCACTTCTAGCTTGTGAAACTTTTTCCAGCCAACTCTAATATGCAAAAATTTAAATGCAATGTCAATTGCTGTCTACTGTCCTGATTATTCTTTTATTCTCACTCCTTACTAATGTTTCTGTTTTCTAATTCTTCCACACCCAGTAACACCTTGTGTCTTAGTGGCTTTACTGTCTTGCTTGGGGTGAACTCGATTAAAAAAAAAAAAAAGAAAGAAAAAAAGTGATTCAGAAGATGACATGCTGAGCCATAACAATTTACCTTGAGTTTTAAAGGTACATCTTTACAATGTATTTTTGGAAAGCCATGAATAAAAAAAGTTTAGTATGATGTATTAACTGTCTATAATATTTAGAAGTAAAATAGTTGTTCTCTAAAATATAAGACAGTTTTCTCTCTGCAGTTCAAGTAGCAGTTCTTTTTTTTTTTTTTTTATTACCTTCTTGTAATCTCTGGACTATTATTGATTCAAGTTTTGTTCTCATAAATAGGTTTTGTCCATCACCATGAGTATATGAGTCAGGCTAGCATGGAATTCAAAATTTTCTTTGCTTAGTAGGAATGGGTGTTTGGTGACTTTCTGTACCCTCTTGTTATAGTTTGGAATCACTTCAACTCTTAGTGTTTATGTCACCAGAATAAGAATAATAATAAAAAGCAAAACAGTACAGTGTTTTAATCTTTATGCTAACCATCACTACAAATAATATAAGTTGGTTCTTTTTGTTTAGTGGCATATCAACCTCTATGGGTTATTTAGTGCTGAAATATAGATATTTTGAACACAATTTCATTTTATTTTTTGAGATAATAATGGTTTAGTGATACAAATCTTACTAATTAACCCACAGCTGGGGGAGAAGAGGTGGATTTATACCCATCCCAAGGGTTCACACGTGTAAACGAATATAATGAGCCCAAATGAAATTGGAAATTGGAATTTGGCTCCTCAATTAACAATTCTGAGTCATTATCCATCACACTACCTGCATATCCAAGCTCCTGGTATTCCCAAGTGGTTACCCATCTAGGTACTGACCAGGCTGGGCATTGCCTAACTTTGGTCATTGTACAGGAACCAGTATTTCAATGTGATATGGCTGCAAGCCAAATGATATAAAGAATAATTTCTTTGCTAGTTGTTCTCAATAAGTTACAGGTTTCCAAACCCCCATAACCTGATTACATAAAAAAACAAAGGAATGGATCAGCTGTGATGGCAATGAGAAAAATACATAAAAAACCTCAGAGATCTGAGTGTCTGAATAACATTGGATATGTTAATGATGCTTTTCAAAGTTATAGACGAAGCAATAGATATTGATAACTTATCTAAAAATGATGCAGCATTTCTGTTAGGAGAAGATCTTATTAATTTTATGATAAACAGCCACAAGATTGATAATCATAATTTGGGTAAAACAAAAAACATTTTTAAAATATTAAATACCAATAATTGGTATTGATTTACTTTTAACATAATTTAATTACAAACAAATGTTATTTTATAAATTATTGTAAGAAGTTAATTTACACAATATCATTAATGAATTTGATTATTTTGGGCTTTTATTCAAAAGAAGTGAATTAGATGATTCAAATTTGCATACAAGTGTAATACATTTTTCAACAGCTTTGATAACACTTGTATGACTAACACAAACTAAAATGTCAAATTATAACATTAAACCATGTGAAACAAAGATTATTTAAACATAGGCAAAAAAAGTACTTCCAGGAAATATTTAAAAATATCTTAGTATTATTAAAATATACATCAAATTTAATTATCAACAGGATAACATAAGATTTCAATAATTGTGAATTTGGTAACTTAAATAAATTCAGTCATTTCTATCAATGAGTAATTTATTACATTTTCTAATTTATTAAAATTAAGAAACCAAAAATAATCACAAAGAAAAAAAACTTTTCAGAGAAAGAAATATCAGTATTTTGTTCTAGAAACTACTAACCTAATATTTTTGTTTTATATTAAATCATTTTTAAATGTGGCCTAGAAATTGACTTTTGTGTGTTAGTCAGTCTGTCTGAAGAGAGACTATTATTGATAAAGGGGATATAAAAACATTAAATTACAGATAATATCAGATTGAAACATGTTTGTTATAATCATAATCAATTATTCAAACCAGATTAAATAACTAGAAAAGAATGTTTTCCCAACACCATATTATTCAGAAGCTCCCAAAAGAAGAAGAAGAAAAAAAAAAAATAATGAGCCACACCGCAAGCTGTATAAGGAATAAAAAGCACAGAATTTATAAAGTAAAGAGAGTTGCAGATGTAGCAAGCTACTTCCATAAGCAGTACCATAATCCCTAAAGAGAAAAAAAAAATCAATATGGTTTTGTAAAATACAAATATATATGCTACAGATAATATTTATGGTATATTAAAAGGTCAAGACTTAGGTGAAAGGAAGTGAAACAAGTCAAAACCAAATATCAACAATAAAAGAAATAATTTTCTATATATATTGGGTTAACCTAGAAATTAATAGCATAAAGGTGAGAGGAATGATGTTATGTTCTAATTACTTAAGGAATGCTACAAACATAAAAACTTAGGTTCAGGCAACATATATAATTGATTAATTTTAAAAGAAACATATTATTTTGAATACTACACTGGCTTGGAATATATAAGTCTGTTTCATGCTTATATGCATTCATCAGGTCTGACGATTGCATTTAAGCAACAATTCTGGATGTTGACTTCAATGTCCATTTTTATATATAAATACATTCTATCCCTGATATTGAGAACTTTAATGTAGAATATTGTAAAACCATATTATATATATATATATATATATATATATATATATATATATGATAATAGTCAAATCAAAATATTAATGAGTTTTATAACAGGAGTATTGTAAAAAGATTTTTCAAGTAAATAAATTTTCACAAGAGAAAAAAAATGTGGATACCACTACTATTGATCAGCTCACATAGGTTAACCTGAATAAATTAGATTTCTTTAGACTTCATAAAATCTCACACTGTTACATTCTTTCATATCAGAATTTTTAGTTAAAAACAAAAAAACCCCAACAACCATGTCAATAGATAAATATAACTATTTAACTTTTATATAAAATTATAGAAACTTATTTTGTAAGGAGAAAAACATTCATATCAACATAAGCAATTTGAATTGAGGATAAATATTACAAAAATTAAAATAATAAAAATAATTAAGAATAATGAATTCAAATGGTTTATCAAAAGATACCAGTTAAAATTTAAAAATTTAATTTCAGTAATTTAGTCTGAATTTCTGGAATGATGAGTTATCATTATTTACATTTGGACTAATATCCTCATATTTGTTATCATGTGGCTGTTGTGCTCTACAGCCTGCATCCCATGGAACAAGTGCCTAGTAAATTAAAGCATAGTTTTTTAATTAAGTGGCATAGTAATTATGAGTTCAATCCTTGGGCCGAGTAGTACAGACTTAGACTCAGTGGAAATAGGCAAGTAATAACAGAGCAGTACTAAATAAGAACAAGATGTGATATCACTCAACATGGACAGAGGAACAAGAACAATCTTCTGCAAAGGTTACTTCAATTAACAGAAACCTGAAGAAGACCAAAGTGCATGATGGCTGAAACAATGTGAGGACATTAGTCTGAATGTAAGTAATTTTAGTTTAGTTCATAATTTTATACTAATTGATATTTATTCCTTACTATGTTCATATGCATTAGTCTTGGTAAAATAAAAAGTACAACTTACAGGAATTTATGGAACAAATATTCTTTTATGGAGTTAGAATTACAATCACACAATTTTATATATAAGACAAAATAAATATAAAAAAGAAAAAGAAAAAAAAGAAGCATAATAACTACTTATGGTATTGCATAAAAGAAAATATTGAAACTAGAAGATGAATCAAGTATGCTTAATATAAACTATAAAGAAAATATATATATATACATACATATATGACAAAGCGGAAAAAAGTTTACTTATGACACGTTTTGTCCTTCAGGACTTCATCACACTAAATTGTTATGTCGGTAGGACTGTGCATGACAGACAAATATTTTTTTTTTTTTTTTATCTAGCCGAATTCATTTAGAGTCTTTTTTTTCCCCCATCACTTTTGTAAGTAGGTATTCCACACTATCATATGAGAAGATCTGCCAGTTATGGTGAAATATTGTAAGAACCAGGGCACAAATTTACTGTAGGCGACTTTGCGATTAAGGCATTCTCTAAACATTTACATTGTAGTGAATTGTTTTCTTCTTTGATCAGAGTAGCATTTTTTTTATGTCAAACTTGTGGTCAGTCTTGTTATGGTGGGCAACCAATGCATTTGATGTATTATTTTGTAATATGTCCCTTTTGTTTTCATATAATCTTTTATTTAGATTCCTTGAGGTTTCTCCTACAATTTTTTGTGACAATTATTACAGGTGATGGAGTAAAACCCTCCTTCAGGTTTTAGATTGTTTTGTTTAGTATTGATTAAGTCTTTTATTGTTTTGGCTGTAGTAGTAACAACTTTTATGTTGAGTTTAGACAGTTTCTTTTCGATTGTAGATTTGATACATTTGAGGCAACATAATATATTTTTTGATTCATTGGCTTTCTCAGGTGGCGCCGTATTTTTGTTTTTGAATATTTTATAAGCCTTTTGTTTTGCATTGACTATAAAATAATTAGGCTACTGGAGAAGTTTGACAGTGTTTTCAATGTTTTTCTCCTCTTCATGTACATAATCTGAGCTGCATAGTCTTAGAGCTCTTAGGTAGACTTTGATGATTATACTGGATTTTATTTTGTTATGATGGGAATAGAAATTTATTAGGTTGTTTTTGTTGGTTGATTTCGGTGGCCACAGATTTTTAAACTGTTGTTAATGCAGTGATGGAATGAAAATGAAAAAGACTCTCAATGAATTCAGCTACATAATTAAAAAAAAAAATTTTTTTTAAATTCCCAGCACCCCCTCTGCCGTACACATGTGTAGTCTTACCAGCATAACAAATTTAGTCTGATGAATTCCTTTGTGACAAAACACATCAGAAGTAAACTTCCACTTTGTCACAATTTCCCCAATATTGTCCTTGATATATGAAAATATATACTGTTATCTCATACATACACACACACACATATATATATATATATATATATATATATATATATATATATATATATATATAATGTGTGTGTGTGTGTGTGTGTATATATTTATTTTCAATTAATCTTTATGTTAACCACATGAATATTTTGGAATCTTGGTAAATGTTTGGACTTTAGTCGTCATATTTTGTCCATATACAGATACATATCAATCAGCAACTTTCACATCACTGCAAAGAATATAAAATTTAGGAAATATACCTTTGAAGGATCATGGATAAGTGTTTTTTTCTATGCATGTACTCTCCTTGAATAATTCTTGTGATCTCAGAAAACCATTATTATTATTTTTTTTTTCTTTTTTTAAGGCAAAGTCTGTTACTTATGAGCTAATACCAAATTATAACTGAAGGAAATATTTGTTTTGATAAATATGTAATTAAGGAATCATAGTAAAACATATTCATACAAGCAGAGAAGAGAAACATATTTTTATTGTTTGTTTCTATGATCGGACAGAAAATATTTTATCAACAATCTTCATAGTGGCTCTCCTTAACCATAATATTATGCTACTGAAAGAAATATTTCATATTCAATATGTTCAATTATTATATGACAATTTTTCACTGTCTTAATATTTTCTAAGCAAGATATAATAAACATGATTCTTACTTAGTCAAATACAAGAGAAACATCAAACCAGCAAATTATTTATACTGCTAAATGAGATGAAAAGATGATGGCATCAAGACCAGAAGTTGGAAATGAATGATAAAATTAATCAAATCGGAAGCAATTTTGTCCTGGAAAACATTGGGAATAAATCCAAAGCCTAAATAATCATCAATAAAAATGAACTGATGTTAACACTCATTATAAATTTAAACATGAGACACTTAGAAACATTTAATAAAGAATATAAAATTAAATAAAAATTCATATTCATTCATTCTAGAAAAATCTAATAGTTTAAAAAAGATGAGTAAAGTAAAAAGAATTGAAGTTGCAGAAAGAAGTATTTGGCAAGAATGAGATTTTAAAAAAAAGTTATAAAAACAATTCTGAAATCTTTATACAGGAATATGCAAATGAAAGAAGAAAAATAATAATGTTTAAAAATATAAGGTAGAAGGAAGAATGAAGAGGAACTAATGTTTGATGAGATTAATCATTAAATGGAATTTATATGGTAGTTGCCAGTGGTAAACACAGAAAATAACTGAAACAAGAATCAGTTGCATCAAGAATCAATGTTGTAAGTATTTGTGAAGCAGACAATTATGGGTAGGTGATGTTAAACATGCCAGTAAAATAAAACCCAGTGTTTGATGATCATAATATTGAAATAGTATAACTGAACATTTAATGAGAAATTCTAATTGTAATATAATGAAAGTTTTCTAAAAATGGTCAAAATTAATAGAATGTAAGAACTGAAAACTGTAAACGGTTTTTAATGTTGGAAGACATTATTTTTGCTGACTGAAACCACTACATCCCACACACACACATATATATATATATATATATATATATATATATATATATATATATATATATATATTGATGGCATCCAGGTGAAAATGCTTAGAAATCAGTAGTTTCCACAAGATATATAACAATAGCACTGACATTTTAATATAAAAATTAGATATATTTTCTTATATTGTACTCACATTCATGGAATTTTGAAAGAAAAAAATAGTTGAAAATTAAAAAAAAACAAAAAAAACTGTGGATTTATAGCATTAGAGAACTGCTTTTATTTTTCAATTTTTCAAATTGCAAAGGATGTTTAATTAAACAAGTTCAGATACTTTTATCACATATTTTAACAGTAAGGTGTTTTCATTTTTTTCTTATAATTTTAGTTTTCTAGTGTAATATAGTGTTTTCATGGCCCAACATTCTTTATACTTCAGTGTTAACACACACAAAGTACTGATAGCTTATACCAATGAGACAGACCCTTCAAACCAGAAGCCTATCTTTGGTAATTATGTGACATGAAGGAAGTCATTTAAAAACATAAAATTTAAGGATTCCCAACAAAAAACCTGATTTCTAAGCACAATCACAAATATGCTTGCATGCAATCTTTGCATAGAATTAAACCAGTATCTGTCTATATTTCTGAGATGAGGTATTATGTACATTATTTACATTATTCAGACTATTGTCCTTATCTTTGTCGACATATTTATTACAACGTTGATGATATATTCATGCAGAAGAAATCATTTCTTTTTGTTACATATATTAAGAATATTTGTAAATTTTTGACTTGAAGAATCTACGCAAACATTGACATTGCCTGGGGTTCTTACAAAATAAGTAGAAAAAAATCATATTCTTTTTATAGCCATTTGGGTATAAAACACTTATATTTTAAAATCTGAAATAGAAATACTTTAAAGCAATAAATTAACTGTCTTTAAGAAAATAAGAATATTCAATTTGTATAACACAGCTGTAAAAATATATTCTGATTGGGGACGATATAAATGAATACCCATACACGTACAGAAGGAGGCCGGGGAGGGGGGGTGAATTTATTGCTTTGACCAACTTATCAAAATCTCACCAAATGACCAAATATCTGATGTTTTTTTAAAACCTTTCCTCAACTGACAGAGAACTTTTCAGCACCTCATTATATATCCTCACCTCCAATACACAAGTGCAAACAGCAGTTGAAAAATTCTCAGCCTGACCAAAAAGAGATTAAAATACTGATGCTTGGTCAAATTTTGGGAAGTGGTTTGGGACAAAAACCTTTTCAGTACTCCCTTATTTTAGGTATCAGAAAAAAAAAAAAAAAAAATGCCATCAACAAAAATATGAAAAGGACAACATTTGTAGAATTTGTTTCGTTATAAAACTCTCCTTAATTTTTCTTATTTTAATGTATGTCTGTAAATGCTAAACAAATAGTTTTAAGTGAAACAAACAATATTCATTCATTGAAGCATATGTGCAAGCAAAATTCACGAGTATGAAAATGGAACCATGGCAACTTGCAGAAATAGGCAGGACTGAAGATATTAAGTGGTAAATACAGAGACTGGAAAAATTACTTCAGTAAAACATATTGAATAACTTTGTTGAAGTGGTGTGTCAAAAAAATATTCAATTAGCAAAAAAGCCTTTCAGTTTATTGGGAAGTTTTCAAAGAGGATTTTAACCAGATGGGAAAATAAGGTTACATGCCCCCATTCTCAATCAGGTTCAATATACAGGTTTAAATTGAGAAAAAAATCCTACATATTACTAGATTCCAAACCAAACCCTTCCAGAAAGCAAAACTTACTTAGACTGTCTGCAGAAGATAATGAGTAAGAAATAATAATCAATAAAGGTATTATAGATTTCCCCCAAAATGCATTTTCAAGCAATCAACATTGACTACATTATCAACACATTGTGATGTTATTTAATTTCTCATATAGTGTTATAAAACAATAATTAATATCTCTATTAAAGAGGAAACTTGTAAGATGCGTTATCTGGGGTGGCAGTCAAATGAAAAAAGAAAAGAAAATACTTCAATAACTGAATCTTAAATAGCTATTTATTTATTTACAAAAAAGACAGTATTTCAAGTTTTCTTTTGAAGCTTGTTTGTTTAGTAGCATATCAATTTCTTATGGGTTGTTCAGTGCCAAAATTTAATTTTCTTGGGAGCATTGGTAATTTCTTTTACAAAGATGTATTGCTAGTAATTTTTACTATAAAAATCATGTTTTGACCCCAGTGTGTGTGTGTGTGTGTGGGGGGTAACTATTTACCCATAGCTCGGACCCTAATAAGTGCTATCACCCTGGGTCAGAGTGAACCTGGGAATGACAGTAATTAAGAGGTGGTTCCATGTTCCTCAAAACCTCCCAATCAGAGGCTCTGCTGCTAGATGTAGTTTATTGTCATACCCAGGACGCTTCTTCTGAAGGACTTCCTCTTGTACAGAAACATAATCTGATTCAAAGACAATAGCAAGTTCCAGGATTTATTCAAGTCATACCAACTGTAGTTGAATTACAAATCCCACCCAATTTTAAGGTCAAAGTAAATTTACAATACTACTATTTTCTGTGCTGCGTCTCTTCAAGACATAGGAAGTCATGGCTTTCCACAACTTCCTATCTGATATGATGCTTAGCAGCTTTTCTCTCTTTGCTAAGGTCCCCACCCCTGTTCCACCATCCATTCACATAAACTCATCAGGTAATTGGCTTGCTACCTTCCCCTATCTCGCTTGCCCTAAATATACCTTGTGAGGTTTAATTTTTCCAAGCTCTTCTTCCTCATTATGTTTCCAAGAAATTTCAGCTTTCTTCTCAATTTTAAGTATAAGTGTTTTTTTTGTTGCCATTTTCTTTAAGACTTTCTGGTTGCTTACTCCATCCAAAAAATTTTCAGTATCCTTCTGCAGAACCACATTTCTGCTGCTTCTAGATTTTTCTAGAATCTATGGGGAGATAGGATGGATATCATATAGGAATCGAACACTCTTTGCTTTGTTTCTAATGAAAATTTTCTGTTTCTCAACACCCTGCTTAACTTTTGGAATGCTTCTTTCACTAGTCCATGTATATTCGTATTGCATTTTCCATCATTTGTTAAAACGCTTCCCAGATATTTTAACTTCTGAACCTGTTCGATGTTTATATCTCTAATACTTTCTGTTTTTTGCAGTTGATGATTATTTTTTTTTTTTTTACTAATACAACAAAAAAAAAATAATCAGATAATGAATCAGGACCTGTCATCTTAATAAAGTTAAGGGAGGTAACTGTGTTTAAAAAAATTTTTTTTTTAATTATACTCAAAACAGAGAAAATATCTTATCTACTAAACAAAGGCTGTAGGCAAAGCTGAGTGTGCTCAAATTTAATATTAATTTAGTCAATATTTTCCCATAGATCCCTTGCATTTTCACAAATGTTTTTTTTTTCCACTTTCAGGTTTCTTTATTCATGATCTTTGCAGCAGACAATCACCAGCCAGAAATGTTTAAAAGGCCAATAAGCAATATTTATAATATATGAAAATATATAAAGCATGTAAGAATTCATTTCATTTGTGTTCAACTAATTTTTTGTTGTTGTCAATGATTATCTAAAGTACAAATCCATAACAAAGGAAGAAAAGCTAAGGATTTAAAATGGGAAGTTATATATACAAGGGACATCAAGATTGTGAAATTTATACTTGGTTAGGAAAATATTCTTTATTATATATTTTAATATATAACAGCATTTTAACAGGCAAATTTAAAATACTTTCAATTTTTCATATAATAAAACTTGTTTTGATTATTATCAATGAACAAAAATATATATCTTTAATATTTTTTCTTAAATCAATTCACCCCAAGCTAGATAAAAATGCCACTAAGATGCAATGGGCTACTGGGAGTGAAAGAGAATGAAATGATTTGAGAAGGAACTGGAAACCAAATCCTAAACAGGGAATAAGGGATAAACCTATACTCCTGTTAAAAAGACCAGGGAGGAATATGAACTGGACAATAAGTGAATCAGTCTACTTCAATTAAATATCTGAATTGTTTCTTATGGGGAAGTTGGTTCTTTCTAGTTTTTAATGTCAACATTTTACATTCTGACAATTGTCACCTGATTATATGTATAATGCAGTTAAATATGAAACAACAAGGATATCTTTAAAATTCTTTTTGAACACTACAACTATCTTTTTATCTGGTTTATCTATATAATTGTGTCACTTAACAAAGAGAGAATAAAACTTGACAGATTTGAATGATTATTAGTGATGGACCATGGCCCAAAATGTGAACAGCAGTTAAGTGATTTCATTCTGTAACATTAAAACACTATTCTTAGTATTACATATGTTCCAACCTAATTTTTGGGTTCTGACTTCAGATATGAAATAAGTTTTCATTCATCACTTTTAGTTTTTGAAATATACACAGACATAAAATGTATACATGTATATGCATTCAAGGCTACTAGTTATGTCCTATTTACTTTTTTAATTTTAAATTTTAGGAAATGTATTTTTTTTTTTTTTTTTAAATAAATTACATAAAGGATGACTTTGGCGACCTACATTTGGCCCTGTGGGCTAAGTTTCATTGCAGCAAAATTAAATTAAATCCTCTTTATATTAAAACGCTTGTTATGCATGGATGTTGCCACATATATGATCAATGTTTATGTTGTTTTTCCATATTTTTGTGAGTAATACATATCTATACAATAGCTTGTCACTTTAAAACACCAAGGATGCATCAATGATGCAAATTCATTCTTTTATGTATGTGGATATTGCACACAGCAAACAATTACTCTTCTTCTGAGAACTGCTTACTTTCATTATTTTGACAGTAAAATTGGAGATCAAAACAAATCCTTGGCCTCACACATCTGTTGTAAACCCTGTTACAATGGACTCATTGCAGAGTTTAATGACAAGAAAGCAGCCTTCAACTTTTCAACTTGGAGAGAGCAATGAAGCCATGCCAGATGACTGTTATTTTTGTCTAACAAAAAATAAAAATTCTAACCTTCCTTCAGCTATGAGACGTATTCCTCAATCAGATGATCTCCTTGTCCTTAGATCCCCAGCACAAAGATCTTATTCCATCATCATATAAAAAATTGCCTTCAGAGGAAAATTTTCCAAATCAGTCTCTTCTGAAGACAATACCCATGTTTGTTCAGGATCAAGCAAGAGTGAACACCACTGGATCACTTAGGAATACCTGAATGACCTTGCCTGTGATTTGTAGTTATCTAAGCAGCTGTCAGAGCGCCTGGCATAAGCAGTAGAACCTGGTCTAGGCACCTGTAAGGATCACCAGTTTCAGGACACAAAACAAGGACTTCCCCTATTTTGTGGTAATGCACAGGTACCAGATTATGAAGAGTGCATCAAGAAGTTGTTACAGGTTTATGAGAATATGGGATGCTGAATGTCACTCAAAATTCGCTTTCACCACTCCCATATTTAACTTCTTCCCTCTGAATCTCAGAGGTGAGTGATTAGCATGGAGAAAGGGTCAACCAAGATATACTAAGATGGAAAGAAACTACCAAGGTAAGTGGAACTCTAGAATGATGGGAGAATTCTACTGGATGTGTGACATACCGGATGCAAAGTACATGAGAATGCCCCAAAAACTCACTTCTGTCTGCTGTACTATGACGTGTATGTATAGTATTATCCAAGTAATTTAGTTCTGTCAATGCTCTCTATCTATGCTATTTTTTTATAATATGCTTTGTAATAGATAAAATAAACACACTATATATTCAATTTATATGCAGTATAATAAACACGATACGTGAAAGTAAAAAAAAAAACAACAAAAAAAACTAGGTGATAGAGCAAAACCGTTCAAAAATCTGTATTCACCATATAAAAATTAGTATAAAACACTTGTTCACATGCTTGCTTCAGAGAATTGTTTTTTCTTGTAAACCAGTGTTATTAGCGATGGACCAAAATGTGAACAGCAGTTAAGTGATTTAATTCTGTAACATTTAAATACTATTCTCAGTATTACATATTTTAATTGGTCACAATATAAAACCATATTTCAGAATGTCTTAATTTTGATCAAAGTCATTTCCTTAGTAAAACCTGTAAGATGACAAGTTATAAAAATACTTTAGGAACAATATGAAGGTCAGTGTATTTTTTCCAATCTCTGTGACAAAGAGTGACTTAAATAGAATACTTGATTTGAATATAAAGTAGGAAGTTTGTGAAAACAGAAAATATAAAGTGCATGTCTGCAGATGGCAGATAAAAAGAGCTGTCCCCAAGATGCATAATACATTCAAATAGAAAGAACTTACCTCTAAGTCTTCATTATCTATGGGTGGCTGAACTTGGTTATGTTCATTCTCATGCTGTTGTTTTCGCTGCTCTGCTTCTTGCTTCTGCAAATCAAGGTCTTTTCCATTGTTGGCCTTTACGTTTCCTGCAGCATCATGGTCTAAGTCAGCTGAAATTTTGAGAAATAAAATATCACCTGATATATATTTATGAGCATTTTTAAATTAAAAAATTTGGAAAACCAATAATATTTTTGCTCTTGTATATAAATACTTGTCACAAAATAAAATCTTTGCATTTGTTTGATAAAGTCCCTCAGAGGATAAAACATGTTGGTTAAGATAAGTTTTCCTTATGTCTTTATTTATAATGTCTTTTTACAGATATATTCTATCTGAAAAATATATATATATATATATATATATATATATATATATATATATATATATGATGGACTCTCCTATCATGAATAATAAATGAGAGTCAGCAGTGGATGGTGCCTTTCGTTTTACACTTATGCATACTAGTAGGGACTATTTTGAAAAAAATTAAGTAAGGGAAAGACATATTTCATTTGTGCTTCCTTAAGTGTGATACTAGCTCAGCCTTGATGTGGGTAACAAAGTCACACTGACTGATGAAATTTGTTAAAACAGGATTTTGATGGCATGTCTGCTTCAGAGCTTGATGAAGCTGATCATGGTGCTTCAGTCTACTGTCTTCAAAACCCTTTAACTTAATGAAACATGTTTACACCACTCTTTTTGGTTTTCAGATCAAAGTTGAGATGTTTCCAGTTGTCTCAATTTGTCTTTGTATCATAAGAGTGGACTTCTAACTGAATGCTTGGAGTTTGGTAGTTCTCCATACAGCACCTTTTTTTGGTAGCTTTTACTCATCCATTCTCACAACATGACCAGTCCACCTAAGTTATATCTTTGTTAGAATGGTTTCAATGCCTGTGGTGTTGTTACATTTCTTCAGTATTGCACTATTCTTGACCCCTGTCATCCCATTTTATATCACATATGGCATAAGGACATCGCATGTGATTTGTGAGAGATGTATTGCCATATATATATATATATATATATATATATATATATAGCCAACAATGAAATTATTCTTACACCCATCAATTTTGAATATTTTTATCTATTTCTCAAACTAATGCCTGTATGATGCCAGGTTTTTTATATGTTAATAAGCATGAAAAAAGGAATATAAAAGTCAATTTTCAGAACAATAGGTTAAATACAACAAATTTGACAGACGAATTATGCAAAACAGGAAAAGTCAAAATTATTCCTACAAGAGAAAATATCATAATTATTTTATCAGGGAAGCTTTCTAGACTTTTTATTCAGTAGAATTTTTGTGATAATTCCAGCAATGAACATCACATGGTGCATAGTGTGTTACCACTGTTATTCTAATGTTAACACAATGGGAGAAAACAAAGGAGCTTAGCATTGACTTGAGACAGATAATTATAACTTCCACAAGTCAGGAAATAGTTACAGTACTATTTCAAACCGGTTAGCTATCCCTAGATCTACAGTACAGTCCATTATAAAGAAGTTGAGACAGTTTGGCACAACAGAGAATTTGCCTGGGTGTTGAAGAAAACCCAAATTATCACCGAGAACTGCACAAAAACTGTGTCGTGAGGTTAATATAAACCCAAGAGTTGTTTCTATGACATTGCCAAAAGTTTGGATACAATGGGTATCAGTGTAAATACTCACACAATACAACGTTGTTTAAATAGAAATGGGTTGTATGGAAACTGATCAAGATGAACACCTCTTCATAAACCATTTCACATTGTTGCTCGGTTTAATTTTGTTAAAATGTTCTTGAACAAAGAAAATTGCTTTTGGGAACAAGTACTATGGAGCAATGAAACAAAAATTGAGCTTTTTGCATATAATGGTGTAGAGAATATTTGGTGCAATAAAGGTGAAGCTTTCCTCCCAAAGAACACAGTGGCAACATTAAAACATGGAGGTGGCTTGATGATGTTTTGGGGTTGTTTTAGCTTAAGGGGGACTGGACAATTAATTGCAATAAGAGGAATAACGAAATCTGAAGACTATATCAAAATTCTGGATTAAAATCTACAACTATCAGCGCAAAACCTTCATTTACTTCCCAGCAAGATAATGATCCCAAACATACATCTAAATCAGTGACTGTGTGGTTTCAGAAAAAGAAGATTACAGATCTGCCATGGCATTTAATGAGTCTTGATTGAATCCTATTGAAAATCTATGACAAGAATTGAAATTTCGAATAAATCATTGGTCACCAAAAACTTTAGAAAATGATTGCAGCAAATTATAAAGATGAGGGGCCATGCTATTGTCTATTAATATTGTGAAAATAGTTAAATTTTTTTCTATTTTTCATACTGTATGAATAATTTTGTCATTTCCTATTTGCATAATTTGCCTGTCACATTTGTTGTATTTAACCTATTGTTCTGAAAATTGAGTTTTATATTTTTTTTATGCTTATTAACATACAAAAACTGACATCATATGGGCATTAGAGTCTGAGAAATAGATAAAAATATTTTGAATATTTTTATCCATTTCTCATATATATATATATATATATATATATATATATATATTATTCAAAAGAAAAACAGACCACTTTAAGGTACTATTATAATAATTTATTTCACCAGAGCCCTTTTAAAGGACGCCGGATCATCAGATAGCACTTCCAAAAATGAAATGAAACGAAAAATGAAACTAAAATTGATGGGTAGTGTAAGTTTTTGTAATTTAACAGAGTGTAAAAGGGGTAATTAAAGAGACATGGTAGAGTATAGGGAGGGATTAATTTCATATCTCTCTCAAGCATACTTTGTATTGGGGGAGGAGGAGTGACCAGACCATGACCTATTTAGACGGTTAACTTAACGGAAGTGATATATTGAAATGGGAGAGGAGAAGGGAGAAAAGAAAAAGGAAAAAGAAAGGAGAGAGAGAGAGGGAAGTAAAGAGAAAGAGGCTGTAATTGGGTTTTAGCAATTTATGTAAAGAATAGATTTTAATGCTTGATAGTAATTTAGACGTCTAAAAAAAAAAAAAAAAAGAATAAATTTGATGTTTGCTATCAATTTAATTTTTTTAAAACAATTAGTTTAGGGATTTAATATAAGTTAAATACTATATTTATTAACACATATATAGAGAACATATTAAAAAAATATTTTAAATTATAGCAGTTTGTTTACCCGACTGATCAGACATTTTTAATATTGTAAAAAATAGTTAGGGTAACATCTTTAAATCTAATTGATGAATGCAATTTGTAAACATTGAGCACTCAGGATTTCATCCTCCTTGAGATTAACCATACGGATTACCAAGGTCTTCATAACTTATATATATATATATATATATATATATATATATATATATATATATATATACACACACACAGACAGAGTCTGATTGGGACTGGTGCGATAAAAAGAAAACTACAGCACATATCAATTTGGCTTTTAATCTCCTTCGAAGCCACACACTTTATCTAGAGTATTGCTACATTCTTTTGGATTTCATCGACGTCTTGAAATCTTGTTCCTTTGAAGTGGGATTTGATTTTTGAAATAGGAAAAAAATCAGATATATATCTGATTAAAATATAGTTTTAAACTATGCTATATTTATAGGTAAAATTGCTCAATATCAGGGGTAGAGAATATGTAAATATAAAATTTGACACAGAGGTCAACATCTAGGGATAACAGTCAGTTTCATGCTTGAACACAAATTCAGGACAACGCATTTTATATATATATATATACACACACATATATATATATATATATATATATATATATATATATATATATAACAGATTGTTAATATCTAACAAAACAAACAGTCCAGTGTTTAACACACATTTAAAAATTTGCCTATTTTTGGAAATAAAGAACTCAATATTAAAAAATAAAGCAACAATAGATAAAAAAAGTTCAAAAGACTTGTTTTTTTTTTTTTTTTAATAATTTCACCCTAAGTAAGGTAATAAAACCACTAAGATGCAAGGAGTTACAGAGTGAGAGAGAACATGAGAAAAAGAAAATATTATTAAGGAGAGAGAACAAGAATTAAGAAGACAGAAGATTAATTTTTGAAGATCAAAGTTGACTGAAAAGCAAGGCGTTGGGAGAGAGTTTCACAAGCAACAAGTGCAAGAGAACAAACTGTTAGCATAGAACTTACAGTTACATCTAGCCATTTCAACTGTAAAATGAGACTTTGCTGACAATTTAGTACTATGCTTAAATTCATAAAGTCTAGTTATCAAAGAGGAAAGTTCATCAGAACAATTACCATATACATATTTATAGAAAAGGCACAGGGAAGCTATGTTAAGGTGATGGGAAAGTGATTGAAACCAAGATGCCAGATCAGGACCATTAACATAACAGATTGTTCTTTGTATTTTATCAAGAATCTCTAAATACACAGAAGCACCAGGCCAGATACATATTCAATGCATGGATTAATAACAGACCTATAAGCATATAATTATAGACTTATCTATTGGACTTAAAAATTTGCAAATATATTGCTTATCTGTCTCAAGTTTATTTAATTTATTATGATATCATTTATTTATACTATGTAAAAAATGCAAATTATTAACACCAAACAAATTTCAAATGTTTCCAATATATATATAAAGATATATATCTGGCAATATAAACAGTTTTCTTATAAAATAAAACATTTGGCATTTATTGACCAAGCAGCTGCGGGTCAAAATTTATAAAATCTTGACCTTCAAACAATTTTTCAGGAAAATAGGTTTATCAAGTCCAGTAGCTGTTATTGCTCTTTCCAATACTGATGGGAGTTTCCTTCCTAACATTTTATTTAAGGTAGTGTGGAATGTCAATATTGTGATTATGTCACTATTTTCTTTTTCAGTTACATGTGATATCCATTTTAGCTGTTGCTGCTTTTGAATGTCTCCAAATGATGTGGTTTCTGTTATTTGGTACAGTTCTTTGTACCATTCTGTAGGGCCAGTCTACAATGTTTGAAGAAAGATGATCTTTGCCAAAATCAACAGACTTCACTTGCTCAAAGCCATTTTTAACCAATGATCTGAGAAAGTGGTTGTATACAGTTGACAGTTTAGTTATTTCTCATTGGTGCTGTGTATGACATCTATATGAAGGTCTGATAAGATTATTTAAGAACATAACCTGACAAAGATATCTCTTTTAGTTCTTATTTGGCACTGCTCAGTTATTGCTCACCCAGTTTCCACAGAGTCCAAGTACACACTGAATATCCCAGGAATTGAACTCACAATTACCAAATTCACAAACCACTAGGCTATTATCCCATATGTGACATAGTAATTGTGAGTTCAATCCCTGAAATGGGAATTGTATACTTGGATTCAGTTATCACAAATGGAGTTGTACTAAGAACGATGAAATATCCAAAGACATGGGCAGTGGAATGAGAAGAATCTAACCCTGTAGATTTAATAAAGAATTCAGTTTAAAATTCCCTGAAGGTTATCCAGATTGAGACACACCTGATGAAAGCTAGAGGGTACAACAGCCGAACAAATGGGATAAAAACAATGAAGATAAAGACAATAGTGTGCATATAAATAATTTAAGAATAAAATAATTGTCAACAAACATTAAAATTCTTGGTATAATTTTGTAAATGAAAGATTTTGTTAAAGCAACTAATGAACCTAGTTAAAGAAATATGACAAAGAAATTGAGAATATTCATTATTTAGTATCTGAATTATTCAAATTTTGAAAAGTGAACTTATATTTATTATAATTTTTATTTATTAAAACTAATTTATTTAAAAAAAGTTATAGATAAATTATTAAAATTTAGTCACGCAAAAAAATTTAAAAAAATAAAGAAGAAAAGTAAATAATGAACTATATTTTAAAAAAATAAAGAAAAGTAAATAGTGAACTATATAAGTTATTTTCATTTGGATAATGAACAAAAGGGGAGGGTTATAGGACTCCATTTTGACTGACACACTAGTATGTCCTTGGGATTTCTTTAGCTTTCTTTTATCAAAGGTCATCTTAATATCACAATACAACATTCACATCAAATTTATTTTTCACTGTAACAAAAATAGATACAGCAAGATAATTCTTTTTGTAAAAAAGAATGTATATCGGTATCTTTTAAGATACTGACAAAGTTTATCTAAAAATATGTGAATGTTGTACTTTTTTTTTAATAACATTATCTATATTAATTTATCTTAATAAAAAAAGTACACACACACAATTTTTTTTTTACATCTCCAGGTGTAATGCAACTCTTGGTACAAATATTGATTTCCACCTGTATGAACATGAATCAATTATTCCTCAGGTAGTAGGTTTAAGAAGTGAATACTGAACAACAAAAAGCTAAACAAATCATCTAGAGCATGTAAAAAATTAGACAAACAATGGCTGTTTATGATATCAAAGCTCAACAAAAATGAAGCATTTAAAGCAACAAAGTAAATTTTGGCAGTAGAGAACAGGATTTTGCTGTCACTCTTTTCTGTACTAGTAACAAACTACGTATTTTTGGTGGCACAGAAAAAAAAAATGAAATTAACCACTGAATATTGTAATTTTTAGCTGAAAATTTATTTTACTGAGTTTTAACTCTCAATATGTAAGTTATATATTGCAAATCAAAAATACAGAAATATTGTGTTTTGCATTTACAAGCATATTTGAAACAATTGTTTAATCCTGATAGTAATTGTTTTATAAACATTATTTAAAAGAATCTAAATGAAACAGGAAAATTTTGTTAGAAAAGACTGCTGAACTGCACTGTAATATTAATCCTTCCATATGGCAGTGAATGCTGGGCAATCTCCTCACAGATGAAGGAGACTTGTGGCAATCGAGGAGTTTCTATAGATAGATGCTGAGAATAGCATGAGCAGAGCAACTGAGCAACAATGAAGTTTTAAAGAAAATAAGAACAAAAAAGACACTTAGAAAGAAACAGTTGAAATTTCTAGGACACATGAGGAAAGAGGGCTTGGAGAATGTAACATACTGAAGGCAAGAGGGAGGCAGCAACTAACCTACTTAATGAACTTGTGTAAATGATTGGGAACAAAGACTACGAGGTGACAAATGACAGTAAGTTGTGGAGAGCCACAATCACCCATGTCTTAAAAGGGACATGGCACAATTTTTTTTTTACCCATCTAATTGAGAAGCATGGAAGCTTTTTTCTAGAACTTAATAGTTTTAGTTTTATTACTTTAGTTAATACTTGATTACAGCAGCAACAGAAAATAAAAATGAAATCATCCTGTGTAACACACCAGGACAGAGGCGTAATTATATGCAAACATAATTAAATACTCAAGTACTTTTTTCTTCTGAAAGCATGAAAACTATAAAAAAAAAAAAAAAAAAAAAAAAGAAAGAAAGAAAGAAAAAAAGAAAGAAAAGAAGATAGGAATAAAAATAACAACATTGTTTTATCGATGATCTACCTGGGGGAATCTGAAAATGTTCTTGATCCACATGTAATTCTTGCTTTCCTGGTAATCCAATATGAGTATCTTTTACTTTGGGTAGATTTCCTGCATTGGCCTGAGAAAGAAGAAAACAAATCAATTCTGTGATATCCAACTTAAAAAGGAAACAGAAAAACATGAATGATAAAATCAATCGAAAGAAATAAAAGTTTACACACAACATAGAATTAAGATATGCACTATTACATCTTATCTGGATGCAGTAGACTATAAAACAGGTAAAGAATATAATAACTATAAAATATATAGCCAATTGAGAAATCTCTTTGAGATAACTACCCAACCCTTGTTGCAGAAGACTCATACCAGTCCTAACAATTTCACACTCAGATTTCTGGTTCCTTCTGTGGGATCAAGTGGAGAAATCTCTCTCAAAACATCTACTGAAAAACTTTGTTAACCAGGAAACCCTATTTTCCCCCAGCAAAATACTACTACTTTGCACTCTCTTTTTTAACCAGAAATAAAAGCTGTTGAACAATTATTTTGAGCCTTGGGTTTTGTTCATTCCACTCTCATACATGCTACTGGAAAAAATTACAAGAATTATTGAAGATTAAATCAAGGTAAAATGTCTTCAAGAAACAGTTTTATATAATTGTTACATAGTATGATTTCAGTACAAGGCAGAAGAGAACAAGATTGGGAAACGTATACAAGTTATTGAATATAAATCCTATTTGTAACAGAAATTAGGATACTCATAGTATTAGTTAGAAATAGTTGATTAGGTATGAATCCATCATTAATTACAATGACAACAGAATGCAGATTTTATTTATAGCTTGTTTGTCATTTATTCCTGAAGATGATCTTAGAAAAGGTCAAAAGTACTTGTGTTAAAAAAAACAAAACAAAAAAACTATGGTATCTTCCCTAATGAATTTCATTTTGATACCAAGAAACTGATTAGACAACTGGAAAAAGATCAGTATAAAAATAAATAGACACAATGTCTATATTATATAATGAAACATGTTTGAATGAAAATATGCTGCCTATATATATTTTATAGCAAAAAAACAAAAATTACCTCAACATTGAAGATAGACTATCTTCAATGTTGAGGTAATTTTTGTTTTTTTGCTGTAAAAAATACACATGCTCTGTTATAATAAATATATTGAGCTCTCTGTGGATCAATTTTAATAACTAATATTACTAGGATCAATCTGGATTTATATACCAATGAATTGATTACCTGTAATATTATATATATATATAAAAACACACACACACACATACATATATATATATACACCGGGTGTAACAGCAAAATTGTCCATCCCATGAAATGTTTAATATCTAAAAAAAAAAAAAACACTAAACTAATCGAGTTTCTTTTTTTCCAGGTTTTCAGATAAGATGTTTAGCTATCTTGACACCATTTGTCGTAAGAGACACTGAAAACCCCTTTGAGTTATTTAGCTAGAAAGAGAACAGGTTAAAGTCACTTTGTGTTTTCTTAACTGAGCAATGGTGAGAGGAAAAAATCATTCAGGACTTCAGTAATGGTACCAACATTCATACTCGGGTTTCCATCTTCAAAGTCCATTCAAGAACTATCAAGAGAACAGTGAATAAGTTTAAAAAAGAGGGAACAGTAGAGAGGAAAATTGGATCAGGAGGTCACAACAGGAAGAGGGATCATCATTTCAACTTAGAGCTAAAGAAATCAATTAGGAACGATCCAACTCAATCCATAAAATGTTTGGAATGTGAGAGAGGAGTTTCAGCTATGACAGTACAAAAAGCAGTGAAAAAAAGTCTTGAAAATAAAATTATACATGAAACCTGTGAGGCCCCTTTTTACTCCAGGACAGAAAGTTAGTAGGTTAGAGAGGGTGAAGATCATCTTGAATAAGTTGGAGAATGATCCTGGATTATATATATATATATATATATATATATATATATATATATATAATTCCAATCTTTCATGAGATTTTGATTCTTAGCTATGATTAATTAATGATGAACATGTCATTTTTGTTTTATGATTGATTTCATCATGATTCTTCTGTTAAGCTTGGAGAGTAATTATATATTCTTATAGCTCAAAATAGACTCCAGTAGTGCTATCAAAACCTCGGAGAATTCCAGTAAGATATCCTTAATCATTTCTAAGGTACGATTCAAAGCTTAATCTAACAAATGGACAATTTTGCTGTTACACCTGGTATGTGTATGTAATTATACATAGTCAACATTAACAAAGCTAAAGTGATTGATACCATGACAGGAAATCAAGTTAAATTTTTCTGTTCAAAAATTCAATATTATGCTTTGAAAATTTTATTCTTTTTCTTTAGTTAAGATCAAATTTTGAGTTACAAAGAATATAGAATATGCATATTTCTATTTCGTCTTAGTATTCTCACACATACAGATATGGAATATAGAATATAGTCATGGTAAATTTAAAAAAATATTCATCATTTGGCTAAATTATTTACTAATTTCCATTTTCAGAATCTGAATAGCACTTCTTACCATCTGGGCTTGTTGCTGTCCAAGGCCAAACTGATTATTCGGTGGTTGATGTAATATCCTACCCATAGCATTACCATTTTGAAGGTCATTTAAAAGACCAGGTTGTTTTTGTAATACTTGTTGTTGCTGTTGTGGTTCTAATATTTTTTGTTGTTGCTGTTGCTGTAATAGTTGTTGTTGCTGTTGTTGTTGTTGGTGTAATGGTTGCTGCATATTATGGTGCATAAATTGAAGATTACCAGCTCCAAGATTACCAGCTCCAAGATTACCACCAGTATCCATTTGATTGTTAACCATGTTTTTCTGAAACAATGAATAACAGAACAGATTCCTTTCAGAAATGACTTATTAAATACAAAAAGAGGTTCAAATAAATATAACTAAACAAGTCTAAAAGACCATAGAAATTTGAGTTTAGATTATGCTACTAACTATAAGATCTTACAAACCAAATATATTATAGTCCAAGTTAAAAATGTGCCTTTAATAACATGAAAAGTTTTTGCTGTTTTTTTTTCATGTCATTCAGAATTAACTAGCAAAGAAAATTCAAAATAATTTTAAATAATAAATATTAAATTTAAGTATTTAGGAAATATGATATTTAACAACATGTGATATTACATGAATATTTAAAAAAAAAAAAAAAAAAAATAACATATAGCATATCCAACAAGATATACATTAAAAGCTTAAAGAATTACATCTATACCGGTAGCACTTGCCCATGCTGTATTTTCTAAGAGGGATTCCCCTCGTAGTAATTAATGTAGATAATCAGAATAGATTTGAATACAATATATCAGATTTTTATTATGCATGTCAATATTTTCAGAATGGAATTGGTATTAACGAACTAATATTGGTAAAATTGATACTTATATATGATAACTATAGCATATTACTTTCAGTTGTTTTTATTAGAAATATTTATGTTAACTTATTTGATTGTGTGAGAGTTTATTATGTAATTAGAGCATTGTTCAATATATTGTAAATAAGTACAAATAATAGTATAGTCATTGATATTTTTTAATTTCAGATATACAAAGAAAATCATGGGTTGTAAAAAAGATATAACCTTAAGATAGAAAAATACAATATTTTACAGTGATAGAGTAAAAGTAACACATTGTTGGACATTGCAAGTGTTGAATAGAGATCATAGAACAATGAAAAAAAGAAGAGAAAATAAAAACATTGGCAAGAAAAAAAAAACAAAAAACTGAATCTTACAAATGGGATTCGAGAAAAATGAAAATGGTAACAAGCAAGAAAAGTGAATTGACAAGCAAGAGAATATTTTAAGAATGTGATGCTGTGAATATAAACAGAGAGGAAGATGCAAAATATTAGGAACATTGGCTAAAAATATGAAAGCAACTAAATTGCACCATTAAGTACACATCACAAAGAGTAACATGAAAGTTGGTTGAAGCTTCAGATGAAAACAGATTTCACAACAGTAATTTTTAGTGATGAACGTAGAGCTACAATGGATGAACTTTATTGACTGGGGGTAAAAGTTGGATCCTATAAAGAAATAGTCAACCAAAATAACTTAGAAGACAACAATAGAAAGATTGAGTAATGCTTGCCATAGTATTGTAAACAGTAAGGTGCCATCAAAATTGAGGATACTGGCATGATAAATGCAGAATAAGTTCTTAGTATGTATCCCAAACTGACCAAGATACCTATTCTTAAAGACAGTTTTTTGAGTGTTACAGGTTATAACCAAAAAGTTAAAGTTTATATTCATGTAAGGCATTCTACAAAGGTGATTACTGTCCACCTAGTCAGAAAAAGGATTTTAAAATTAATAGAATGGCCCCCTGGTCTCTCCAGATATTAATTCAATAGAGAATTTGTGGTGTATATAAGTGAGGGTTGCATTGATAATGGCCAGCACTCTGATATATTTTGTTTGTTTTAAAAATTGTCTTGAGTAGAGTGCAGTGTGTGTGATTTAGCTAGATGAAAATTGGTGTGTACTTAAAGATATGTTTTCTAATTGTATAAATTTGGTTTTAATTTGTTATCTGTGTAAATCATGTTTTTCTGCTATTCAAGAATAGAGTATTGTTGCATATCTGGGCTGGTGCTGCCAAATACTCATTGTCCAAACACGGCAGAGTTCAAAAGTGCTTACACGGCTTTGTGGGTGATGGACTATCATCCATCCTACAACCATTATCCCAGACAAAATGTCCCTAGCCTTTCATTAATATATTGTTATTACTATGGCAGATATTTGGACGAGTTACGTTTCTTAGTAATGTCAGCTCAGACCTTCACAACAGTGGACCCACCATGTTGTGTTCATGCTGGCAAACCATCCACATTCTGTGTTCTGTTGATAAAAAGCAAGTTACACTCAGCTTCTTCCCCAGAACTGTTACTTAGTGGAACAAACTCCTGAGGGAATACTTTCCTGACAACCAACCAATATATATCTTACTCCTCCTCATAATACCCTTACTTCCTACTTCCCCTTATAACCTCACTCAGAAACCCTCTTCCTGTTGGGTTAACTATAAGTTTAAAAAAAAAAAAAAAAAAAAAAAAAAAAAAAAAGACTATCAAGGTGTCTATATAAATATAAATTTAATTTATTAGTGTAAAACAATTTATTCAAGTATATAGGATATTTTGGTAATCAAACATGGCCGATATTGTTTGGATTTATTTATAAGAGAAATTTAACCTGATACCAGAAGTTATTAATATCTTTTTAATAAGGATAGATATTATAACCTGAAAGCAACATGACATATTGCTGGTATAAATATTATCTTGAAAAATGTTATCAATGTTATAGTGAAAACATTAACATAATAAAATCTGATACTGTGTACATGTAATATTTAATGTATTCAAAGAAACAAATAAATCACACATGGGTAGATATCTAATGCACAGTTCTACTTTTATACATTTTACAAATGATGACTACATTAAAATCTTTTCCCTGTGCAGAGACAGGTAATGTCAATCAAAAGTAAGAAGCTTCCTATCTTACGGTAACAAAAATGGTAGGTTTTGTAAAAAAAAAAAAAAATTTCAAATCAAGATAAAACAGTTACTGCTTGAGAATAGCATGAAATAAATAAAAGAAAAAAATCCCTTGATAGATATTATTGAAGTTATATATGTTGAACAAGTTTGATGTCTATAAACTTATTGTGGAAAGCAAATAAATAAAAATGGCAACTTTTAAGCTTTTATAAATCATTGGGCCATAAAGAGTAGCTTAAAAGTACAATTTAAATTACTTTTTGCAAATAAAACCTACTATGCTCAGTAATAAAAGCATTCTTTCATTCACTTGAGAAATACAAACAGATGTTAACATGAAGGAGGAAATTTATTTTAAAAATCCCATGGTAAAATTCAACAATTTTTATTTCTGATAAGTACATTAACATATAAACTGGTGTGCAAACATTTTGGGGCCACCTTGGTAAATTAATTAGTTTTGTTAATTTTACCCCAAATCTGAGACTGATTACCAGTATGCTTTTCTCAGTCCATTTTATGATCTTTGAGAGTCAGATAATGAGTTACTGCATTTTCATTAATGCTGAATGGTTTATAATAGAGCATCATAAGCATAGTGATGCTGAAAAAAGCCCATGCAAAAATACTGAGCCAACAGTGAAACTTTTACCTTACAGCTCATTAAGTTAAAGAGGATTGTTTTTTGTCTTTTTTAACAAAAAGTGATCTTTATTATTACAAAAAAATATGAAACGTCAACATATGAAGTTAGTAATTAATGGTTGCGGCCTTTAGCCCAAATAATTGCCTAATTCGAGAGTGGAATTGAATGAAATATAATCCAGGGTTTTTTCAATGGGAATTCCCCCTCACTTTGTTCGTAGTAATCCTCAAATTTTTGGAGATTGCATAGTTTTTGTTGGAGCAGTTGTTTCTTCAGTTCCCACCACAATGGTTCAATTATACCGAGACTGCATTGTCTAGTCTTCCAAAAGGTTGAACATCTTTATCCACAAGAAACTTTTTTGTTGTACGTGATGTATGGCAAAGAGCATCATCATACTGAAAAAATTACCCATTTTCATAGTCTGTCAGAAGATTAGACTGTAGTAAACCAATAGTTTTCACTGTTTAGGTTTCTACTATCATTTTTGATGCAGCCCCATACCATTACTTGTCCAACACCAAATTTTACCATCTTTATGATGCAACTTTCATTGTTTCTTTCTCCCATTGATCTTCTCACATATCCCTCTGCAATGAACACTGATAATTACTCTTTGCCACTTTTCAGCATCTCTATGTTGAATGGTATTTTGACCATTTCAATCTTCTATTCTGCTGTTTTATGTTTAATAATGTTTTTTTTCTGCTATACATTTGTTCTACTTGTTTTTTGTAATACACTGTATACTGTATTAACTGAAACCTCACTGTTAAAACTGCATTCGCTTCTTTTCACTTGTCTGGCTGTTAATTTTGGATTACTTACTGGGACTCTCACAATTTAACAGATGTAAAAATAAAGAAAGAAAAAAATTAATTTTTTAAATTTATTCCCAAAATCATGGTAATCTTTCATCTCTCTTGTCTAATTATTTGTAGTTGTCCAGTTTTCTTGGCACTTAAATCACTTCTGTTAGTAGTAAACGTTTTTTGGATGGTTTAAACACTGTTTCTGGAAATTCCCAGCTGCCTGACTCTCATTGAGTCATCTTTCTCTTCAAATTCACAATCTTCATCTTTGTTTTAACAGAATTTATAGCCATGATTTTAGTGTAAAAAAAAAAAAAAAAAAAAAAAAAAAAAAAGCAAGCTAATATTCAACTACAATGACTTGCCAAGTCACCTTATACTCATGTTAATAAGATGGTAAAATTCCTACTTAGAAATTTGCATACAATCATGATTTTATCATATCAGATCTTTCAGTGACTCAATAGTTTTTACATGGCCTTTTTTCAACTTCAACCTGTTTAATAATGTGGTGTATCTTCTGTTATATTGTACCTCCAATCCTCAATTTCCAAGGACACTATGGATAAAAGCATATTGCTAAACAATCTATGTAGTTTACCCCAAACTTTTGCACATCAACTATAAATTGAAAAAGGACAAAAAATATCACAAATTTGTTTACTAACTGAAATGAAACAAACTTGCAATTGAGTTTAAATTTGGTAGACTAAAACTGTAAATGTGGGACAGAGTTCAGAAACTAAAATAAAATACTTAACATGATTTTGAACATTTAACACAATATCCTAGTAATAGGAATTAATTTATTTTTATTTATTTATTTTTTAAATTGAATTCAACCCCAAGCAGGGCAGGAAAGCCACTAAGACACAAGGGATTACTGGATATGAAAAAAATTAGAAAACAGAAATATTATTAAGGAGCGAGAACAATAGAAGAGTGATCAAAAAGACAGTAGATAATGATTGATATTGCATTTAAATTTTTGAAAATTAATTTTGGCTGAAAAGCATGTAGCTGGAAGAGTGTTCCACAAACAAGAAAAGAAACTTAGCATATAATGTATGGTTACATGTAGCCAATTCAACTGTAAATTGATGAGGCCTTGTTGCTAATCTAGTACTGTGCTTAAATTCATAGTGAAGAACTCATCAGAACAATTACCATGAACGTATTTATAGAAAAGGCACAGGGAAGCAACTTTACAGCAATGGGAAAAAAACTGAAGCAGAGATGTCAGGACCAATAATATTGCTGATTCTTTGGATTTTATCAAGAATCTCTAAATATATAGCAGGAGTAATGGACCATTTGTGGCAGCAATGTTCTAAGCATGGATGAATGGTAGACTTATAGATATGTAAGATAGATTCTATAGAGAAAAAACGGTCTAGCATGACATAGCGAACCAACTTTCTTAGCAGCAGACCTAGCAATAGATTCAATATAGTCTTTCTACTTTGTGTTAGCTGAGAATGTTAGCCCAAGAAGTTGCAATGAGTCACTCTCCTGGAGGTTAGTATTAGATATGCTGATGGAAGTCAAAAAGGGGTCTCTCAGATGATTAATAGAGACCAGTTTTGTTTTGGAGGCACTAAAATTAACACACCAGTGTTTGACCCAGTTAACTACAGAGTGTCGGTTATTTTTTAAATCAGTTGCCAATTTGACATTATCAAACTGATCAGACTTACTGCCAAGACAGGGGCAAATGGTTTGGTTATCAGTATAGATACCAAGCTGAGAGCTGATGCCATCAAGGAAGGTTGTTAATGAAAATAAAGAATAGTAGGATCAAGGATAGAGCCCAGGGGGGACACCATTAGTACAAAAGGATCTAGAAGAGTGGTTGTTCAGGATAGCTTTCATTTCACAATTTGATAAGAAAAACTAAAGCAGTTCAAAAATTCACCTGGAGACACCATAACTTCACCTTGTGAAGAAGACCAGTATACCAGACACTGTTGAAAGCTTTTGAGGTGTCCAAAGAAACAGCCCAAGCTTCATCATTCTTATCTAAAGCTTGAGAGACTCTTTCCACAATAATCGTTAATATATCAACAGTTGACCTTGAGAAATGAAAGCTAAATTGCTTGTCTGAAAGACTGTCTTACAATATTAGATGCTTAACTAATTTAGTGTTGATTAGGGCCTCTAGTAGTTTACCAAAAAGAAGTACAAAGCCAATAGGAAGGGTTGGACAGTTCATCTGAGTTCTTAAAGACAGATGAGGATTTCCAACAAGCAGGAAAGCAAGATGCACTGAGGAACTTATAATAGTTTAGAGAGAACAGGAACCAGTTCAGGAGCACGTTTCCTAAGGACTATTACAGGGATACCATCAGGTCCACATACTTTATGGGGACACAGATTAGAGATAATAGCAGAAACCATAGAAGGGGTTATATGCCTATATCACTCAACAGAGACTCAGTTCTAAGTGGAAAGTCAAGCAAGGATTTTCCAGATGAGTCAAGAGTAGAGTTTAAAGAGAATTTATGAGCAAAACAGTCTGCTTCATCAGTAGAAGATGTTAAAACCTCAAATTGATTGAAGAGAAGAGGAATAGAAAACTTAATCTTATTTAATACATATTACAGAGTCACAAGAGACAAAGTTGTTCAATGCAATAAAGTGTCTTGTTCTCTCAGCAAACAAAGACTTATCTCCTTTGAAGATACATTTACATTTATTATGTGCTGTCATGGATAGGCATCTGTTGAGATAGGAACTGGTATAGATGGAAAAAAAATAATTCCTGTTGGCTGTAGTGGCAGAACAGGCTGGTGTGAACCATGGAGAAGACTGAAGTTTCAACCGTTATTTCCAAGAAGGAACAAATGCATCTATGCCAGCTTTGACTCAAGAAGAACCATCACTGACAGTTTTCAATAGGAAGGTTAAAAATATCAATCCAAGGACCATAAATGAATCCCAATCAGCATGCTGGTAATAAAAAGAGGTCTTATGAATAGGCAATTCTTGTCTAACAGATGATTGGAACAAAATATCAATAGATTTTACAGCATGATCAGAGTTGCCAAGAGGACAGTGTTGCGAAGCTTGACAAGAGCTAGGAGAGGTGGTAAAGAACAAATTAAATTTGATAAAATGTAAAAAGAAAAATTGATTATAATATGAAGTAGTGTAATAGTTATCAACCCAGAAAACAGAATCTACAGTTTGAATATTGATAGAGATTGTACCACTTGTGCACAATATCCTTGTATAAAGCATGAAAAACTATCCCCGAGTTCAATACCACTGGTAATTACCTCGACTGTATATTTTTCACTGTTTATCATACATTAAAATCAGGTGAGAGATTATTTTCTGTTACTAGTATCATATAACCTAGTACTTTCTACCACATGATACTTAGAAGAGATGGGCACTACCAGGCCATTTAAATGCTGTGAGGTTGTCAAACCCCTGACATCTTAGTCTAGAATAGTACTTCAATAACCTTCTCTGGACTCATGAACAAGTAACAAAAATGTAATCAAATCTGATTTTTATTTTTTTTACTATTTATGAAAACAAACAATGAAAACATTGAAGAAAAAAAACAAAAAAAAACCCCTGCTAATTTTAAAAGTCTGGTAAAAACTTCAAAAATGTCTTATATAGACATTTATATATAAAATGTACAATTTTACAAGGTGAAAACATGTTAAAAAATTGTTCAAGTCACCTTAAGAGATTTAATATGTTTGATTTAATATGTTTGTTTTATGCAACAAACTGTCTACAAGAGCTAAATTAATTACTTTCCAGCAGTAAACTAAAGAAAGTTTATGATGCAAAATCCTCAACTGAAGTGCCAAAATATTTGACACAGTAAGACGCTATTGTTTCACTCTCCCTTACTTGTAAAATATGTATTTGTGATGTAATAGATAAAGAGGTAGTATAGCTGTGTCAGCCATGAACTGTAAACTGGATTTAACACTGATTGTTGGAGTCATAAAAATGGTGCATTTTGTATTTCAACGTGGCAACTATTCTCAATTTTGTCCTGGGCAACACTAACAAAGGTACACTAGAAATATATAAATTGTGAACAGATATCAGTGGCATGTATCAACAGGTGAAGCAAGAATGTGACCAGCAGTGATTAATTAAGAGGAACATTGAATCATATTCCAATTCAATGCTCATGGTACTCAACCTATCAGTCAACACTGTTTAGTGTGTGTTGCATTCCATGGGGAGGTCTCACAGATGTTGACATCACAGTATCAGTTACTGTATCACATCTAGGTTAGAGAGCATCATCACTGGACCACAGAAGATTGGGGCCATGTCACATGATCAGATCAGTCATAGTTTACAAGAAGTACTGTAAATATGTTCACTCCTTTCTATTTACTATGTTTCCTTGTAGTGATGCATTGTTCAAATAAGGTAAAATAATCTCCCATTATGCATGGGTGACAGGAAACTGGCTCCAAATGCACAAGTGACTTTCTAGTATTCTACTAGACTAACACTTGCTAGTTTTAAACCCTATTGAGCTTGTGTGAAGAATATTGTAGACATAACTTAATACCCAATAAACAACATAGTAATGGAAAATACTGGAATATGCTTATATAGATAAAACAATGCAACAACTCCAGTATCTTGTAGACTTCAAATCACATCATGTTAAGTGCCATTAATCAGGAAGGGGGGGTGTTTACATGTTATGAGGTAGCAGTCTCCAATTTTTTTAGCCTTTCAGTTTTCACACAATATCAGTAAAATTTACAATATTTCATTCAATTTTTATATAGCTTCAAATGATTTTTGTTTTAACATCTGCCAAATTATGACTTCAATAAAATGAAAATCATTTGGCTACAGCTGTAATCTGAAGAAAAAAAATATTAAAAATCATTAAAAAAAAAAAAAAAAAAGATACTTTGAATTTATTTAAAGAGAATCAATTTGATCAATACAGTACACTACAGAATATTATTGACCCTAAAGGTTTGCAAGAACTAAATCTATCCTACTTTATACACTTCTCTTTATCATAACTGTTCAGAGAGTCACATCTGAAGTTTACAGTCTCTAACTTTAAGAATAATCATTAACATTCTAGATTTGGACAAGTAAACCCTTTATTCAAGATCTTGATGCTGTTAGCATTTCAGTTGATCCATTTGTTTGTGTATTTAGTGTTGCTGAAATAGACTGACCTGGTTAGTATATTAATGACCATTTTTTTTTTGTTACCATTTTATGAGAGAAATAAGGATTACACTTGATGAAGGCTGAAGAATGGGTCAGCTAAAATGTGTTAACAAGATCAAACATGCAAAAGGGGAGGGGGGGTCGGTTGTTTGAACAAAATTAGGAATATCTGAAGTTTGTTTCTTCATAATTTCCCCTCAGTCAGTAGTAGAAAAGACAAAAGTGAAAAAGCCGAATGACCCATCACTTGTTTACTTAGGTTAAAATACAATGGCTGGCAAAGTTTCACTTGGAAGGGGAAAGGCTACAAATTTAAATAGTAATTAATAATATAAATCAAGACTTAAATCAATTAGAGTACTCTTCAATAAAAGAAATGCAAAATTCTAAATTGAATTTCTTTTTCTCAAGAGAGAAAAATTTTCATTCCCTTACAATGACCATTTGAGTCAGTAGTGGAAGAGGTGAGAAATGTGAAAAAGCAAAATGAGTCACTACTTGTTTTCTTGGGTCACAATATAATGGCTGGCAAGGACGCATAATAAAGAAAGGGGTTTGGAGAATTTGATACTCTCAGGACAAGGCAAGAGAAGCAGTGGGTAATATGCCTAATGAGTCTGTAAATGGATGGCAGAACATAAACAGGGAGGGACAGTAAAGAGACAAACATTGCTTATTGCTTCAAATGATAGGAAATTGTGAAGAGTCATGCTCACCCATGTCTTGAAAGCACATGGCACATAAAAGAAGTTTGTTTTGGGAACTTAGAGATTTGGGGAATATAAAGAAACCAAAAAGATAAAAGATTTGTCTTTGTATTTATTTTTAAATATAAAAAGGTATGTTTTTAAGAGTTCAGCAAATCTCTCTAATTACAAAAATGGTCATGGTAAGGACATTAATTATACTTTTGAGAAAAAGATTTGTCAGTCATTTAAGTGGCCACAGCTGGCATGATCAATTGTTTGTTAAGCTTGGAAAAGATAAAAGTATAAAAAAAAGAAGATTTTTGCTAAATAAACAACAAGCAGACATTATTTTGAAGTACAATTCACATTCAGAGAGCATTAATTTTATCTACATTAAATTTGCTGTTTACTTGTCAAATATTCCAACAATTAGCCAAATAAAAAAAGGATGTAATTTAATAAAAAAAGGTAACTGACCATTTTATAATTGATATTAGATATATTTTAATGAATTTTTATATATCTTATATGTAAATCATTAACCAGAAAAGAATATATAAAACTTTATCATTTTACAAACGTATATAAAACTAAACAAATGTGTATCTTTAGGACCATAATGAATGTATACTCTCAATCCAATTATCTGGAGTTACTAGAAAATGCTTATTTTATAACATCCAAAATTCGACATTAAACAGACATATGATTCATAAGATGAACTGAAGTAATTATTGTGATAGAAGAAAAAATCTCTGAAGTGATCTTGTCAAGAAAATAAATTTACTTTGAAAACCTTAAAATAAAAAAAAAAAAAATAATAGCAGGTTTTCATATGAAAAAAATCAAATGATATTTGCTCAAATCCCAAAATAATTTTCATGGGAAGACATAAAATAGATTACATATAACATTGTGAGACAATTTATACTTTACTGATATACTTTACTTTTTTTTTTATTTAGTTTGCCTACTGTAGAGAGAGAGAGAGAGAGTTAGCAAGACTATGGCTATTATAGTGATTTTTATTCTAGTGCTCCATTAATATGGCCATATGCTAAACTTAGTAAATATAGTTCTTTTTATTAGCTCTTGAATTAAGTTAACATGACTGATTCATTATTCTACATCAGTATTCATTTTATGTTTACTGAGTAAATTCAATATTTTTTAATATTTTCCATTTCATCTTAATAGTCAAAAATAAAAAGCATATTTTATAATAAAATTATATTTTTGAAATAAAATTGTAAATATATAAAAATCTGTTATTAAAAGTGAATTTTTTAATGATTATTCCTAAATCTCTTTATGGAAACAAATTCAGAATAATCACTATCAAAACATTCTAAATGTAATCAGGTATGAAATGAAAATTAAAATCATAAGGCAAAAGGATTTTTTTTTTTTTTTTAGTTCAGTCTCCTATAAGGTAGTTTGAATAGAAAGCACATGTGAGCCATTTCTTAGAAGGCTTGTGTGGGTGGAGCTCATCAATTGATACTATTTTAGCTGATATGTTTGAAGGGCTAAACAGAACTTGTGGTATCAGATTGCGAACAACTAAGATTCACTATTAAAAAATAACCAAAGTGTAGATTCATTTGTTATAAAGAAATATTTATGTTTGCATGAATCCACTTGATTTAGACAGAGAGAGAGAGAGAGAGAGAGATAGAGAGAGAGAGAAAGAAATTCAATATTTTAATCTAATGTGTGTGAATAAAATTTAAATATCTTAAAAACTTTTAAAAAATTGGAACAGTAAAAAAAATAGTAATGGCAATCAAAGAATTTAATTTATAAAAATTGATTAAACTTCTCTTTGAGCTGCAAGAGGAGGAAAAGGTGCATTTAGAATAAAAGTAATAATTATTATTTTTTTACAGTAGGGTAAACTCTGTACAAAGCCTAGGGCCACTCAAAGTAAAGGGTTATGTTAAGAGGAAATTCGTGCAGATAGGAGGGGGAAGATAACAATTAGCCTTAGACTTGAACAGTTTAAGATTGTAGTAATCAGGGAACCATCTTCTTGGGAGTCAGTTCCACAGAGCAGTGGTTTTTAGGAAGAAACTGTTTGAGTGGAATGGAATACGGAGGGAATGTGGGTGGTTTGCTACAATATGTAGCATGGCATGCCTTTGCTGTGAAGATTTGAAGTGGTGGAACCAAAGAATGTAGTTCATCTGAGCACTTTGGAAAGAGAAGAATTAGTTTACTTAAAAAAAAAAAAAAAAAAAAAAATCAATGTCTGTAAGCAGATAAAAAAAGTTGTTGAGATGATAATTAGAGACTTAAGATTATTTTTAAATCCCAAGTTTATGAAAACCTACAATGGCATATTGCCTATTAAAACTAATCAGTTTTCTTATTCATTGAAATGAACTATCACCTATCATTTATGTTAAAGCATTTTTGAAATTCTTTTGTAATATTAAATGGCATAAAAATATAGGCTGTCTAAAAATCTCAACGGTTAATTCATTTTCATTGTATTATAAGCATAAAAAAAGACTTAAAAATTGAAATAATTAGAAATAATGGAAAAATTCTTCTTATTAATTAAAACAAAACTTTAACAGGGTGGGGACAGAGAGGAAGAGAGAAAGAGTAGATGGATATGGAGAAGAAGAGGAAGAGGAAGAGAGAAAGAAAAAAAAAAAAGAGAAATATTTCCAGCAAGCTGTTCTATTTATTGACCCATATCCAAAAGAAAAACATAGAAAATAATGAGTTGTAAATTATAAATTTATAACAATTGGCTTTAGCATACCTTAGTTGCAAATATATATTCCAAGACATTGTATACAGTTACCAAGTTAGGTTATTTATTGAATGATAATAATAAAAGTTGGGAAACTTGTAGTAAATTTAAAAGAAAGAAAAAAGAAAAGCAAGACAAAACAAAATTGAAGGATGTTATTATACAAATTAGATGTAAAGGATTGGAGAGTACCATGTTCATAGCTTGGGCTAAGTGGAGTTGTTGTCTCAATATTTCCGAAGCACTCTTCTCACGTTGTAGAGAAAGCTGAGAAGTAAAATAAGATACATTAAAAGGTCAATTCACTATTTTATACTATTCCCAAACTTTAGAAGAGATACAGAGATTAAGAAAAATTACATGCTACATACGAGGCCTGATAAAAAAGTATTGGGACTAGATGCTATGAAAAGAAAACTACAACACATATCAATTCAGTATTTAATCTCCTTTGAAATAGTCCCCTTCTGAAGCCACACACTTTATCCAGAATTGTTTCCCTTGATGGAAACATTCATGGAACTTCTTTTTTGCAATAGTGAGCAGCTGCCTTGTTGCATTCTCTTGGATTTCCTCAATGTTTTGAAATTGTGTTCTAATAGAATTTGGAAAGAAGAAAAAGTTGCAATGGATAAGATCTAAGGAATAGAGTGGTTGTCAGATCTGAGGAGTGTTGTGTTTGGTCCAAAACTGTTGCACAAGACATGATCACTGATGGACCTTCTGGGGTGTGATGAGACAACCACACTCTGCACACTTTCCTATCAAGCACTGCTATAAACCACGGAAATGAGTGAGAACATTATAGCTTAGTGTGTATGCATGACAGAGTTAAAGGCCAAGCGACTTCACTCTGCAGACTATCTGTTTCCATAGCAACAGTCCCAATACTTTTTGATCAGACCTCATATATATCAAAGACTGAAAAAATATTTCCTAATTTTGATAAATGAGTATTGTTGATAGAAAGTCATTATAAATGAAAATCTACTTTAAATAAAAAAATGGAGGGAAATTGTGATGATCAGAAAATAACAGAATTTTATTATTAATCCTAATTTTGCATGAATTATAACCAAAAAAATGACTTTTTATTTCATGGATATAAATCATATTTATCAAGAAATCATTATAGTAATATTTAAAAAAAAAAAAAAAAAGAAAAAAAAAGGATAACATTGGTATTTAAAAACAAACTGAATCATCTATTAACAGTCATGTGAAAACAAGGAAAGTGACTGTAATACTTTGAGAAAGTGTTTATGCAAAATAAACATTTCCTTTCTTTGAATAATTAATACAGGAAAAATAAGAATAGTTAAGAGAAATAATTGTATGAAAAGATGATACATACTGTAATAAAAAGAATCTAAGAAAGACGATGTTCATAGCTTGTAGTAAGGATTTGGCGATGTAGCAAGGAAAAGGATGCCTGGAGTATATGAGACTTACACATAATATTGAGGAAAATAAATTATGGATATTGAAATTAGTGGTAGCAGTTGGAATAAATTAGAGAATTGTAGATGAATGATTTAAAGAATGGGACTACAAACAACTGACAAGAACAGTAACCACACAATGCATCAAATCACATTTGAATTCAATGCTGGTGATACTTAATGCATAATGTGCACGGCTTTCCATAGGGTTACACAGTCATTGACCAATAAGATACTATTAACACCATGTCATCAGTTACTCTACCTCATTTAGACCAGAGAATATTACTATTGGAACATGGAAAACAGGCAACTAGTAAGATGAGATATGCATCTCTTTTGGGCAGATATTTGTACAGAAGACTGCAAGAGGCTATAATTCTGGCTTGTTTTGAGGATGTTGTGTAAGATTGTCATATATAAGTAAAGGTATGGGGTTAGTTTTTTTTGGAGTTAGCAAGGATCATTGATAAAAGTAATTCAACTTGACAAGTGTGACATACAGACCTTGTTGCAAAGCACTTCTCCTTTATACTTGCCAGGTTTCCTGCTGCTGCTGATTTGTTCCAACAAGATAAGACATCCCCCACCCCAAAGCCATTATGTATAGGTGACATGAAACTGATCCCAAGATCACTCTGTTGACTTCAAGGTACTCTATTAGCTCCTTGCACTCACCAGATCTACCTGTATGGGACATATTGAAGAACTTACTAAATTCCCTGCAGCCACACCCAATAAACACAACTCAATTATGGAAGCTCTGGAATATGTTTGGATACTGGATAGATCATATCTCTGCAATTACTTTGACAACTTAGAGACTATGTTACATCATATAGTTGCTATTTTTTTTTGAAAAGGGAGGCTACATGTTTATTAGGTAGCTGTCCTATTTTTTTGGCACTTAATTTTTTTTATATGCACATGCACATATGTGTATGAGAGTGAGAGAGACTATATATATATATATATATATATATATATATATATATATATATATATATATATATAGAGAGAGAGAGAGAGAGAGAGAGAGAGAGAGAGGCTGCATTAACAAGATTCATTTATATTGTGAATTTCTGGTCTCATGTTGAGATATTGTACAAGAGCCACTATTTGCACAAAGCATTCATTTTGAACATTCTTTGATTGTACATTCAAAGAGTATAGAACTTGGTTCAATTTTCCTCTTTTCTTTCTCTGTCGTGTATAGGTTTTAAATTTCCACTAAATATTGTTAAAAGTAAATATTGCAGTACAATGTTCCTTAATCATTGTCTATTGTACTGAAACAGAATTTGTGATTACAATATCAACAGAATAACTAACCTGTTAGTAGATTTAAGTATATCTAAGTGAACCTATAAAGTCTTTTTCTTTTATGTGCTGTGTTGCTCCAGGACACAGGCGAATATGGCTCTCCACAATTTCTTGTCCTTTGTAGCTCCGAGTAAATTTTGCCTTTTCGCTACCTCTCCTAATCCCTGTTCTGTAAACCATTTACACAAGCTTCTTAAGTAGGTTATGTGCTGCTTTCCTCTGTTGCTTTTGCCTTAAATGTCCTGTCAGTGTCACATTTTCTAAGCTCTCTTTCCTCATTATGTGCTCAAGAAATTTCAACTGCTTCTTTCTGATTTAAAGAATAAATGTCCTTATTGCTCACATGTTCAGTCTATGGTATTCTCAGTATCCTTCTGAGAACCACATTTGTTGCTTCAAGTCTTCTTCATCTGTGAGATGATTGTTCAGCATTCATTACCATAAAAGAGGACTGATGTTAGATATTAAGTACTCTTTTCTTTGTTTCTAACAAGATTTTCCTGTTTCTTAATTCTTTGCTTAGCTTTTGAAAGTTATCTTTTGTTATTACAATGCACCTTCTGTCCTCTGTTAAAACATTTAACAGATATTTAAATTTTTGTATTCACTTGATTTTTTAATCTTCAATTCATCACTTAATATCCATTTAATTTTTTTTTCAAATAATACTATTCCTTTTGGCAACTAAAAGTTCAAGATTGATGAATAATTTTTTTTTAAAGTGTGATTTCATTTATACTTATACCAAGGCATCTGATAAGGTACAACACAAATGTTTACTTGAAATACCAGAAAAGCTCAATTTACATGGTAAAAATATTCAAGCAATCCATAACTTTCACTGAGAGCAAACATCCTATACAGGGTGCAATGGATAAATTGTCATCTAAATTATGCAAAAATGAAAATAACACTGACATCTCATTTTAACACATATATTTACCAAAATTACACAAAGATATCTTTAAATACTAAAGAATAAATTTATTAAAAAAAAACAAAAAAAAACAAAAAAAAACAAAAAAAAAACAAAAAAAACAAAAAAACAAAAAAAACATTGGCTTCGACAATGGCCCGCCAAACAACTTCAGAATCTCCTGCAACACTTCTAGACAGTCTACTTGTTTAAGTTGAAATGTTGTCATAATCTTTGCCTTCAGTTCATCTTTGGTATTACAAATAGTTTTGTTGGTTGCTTCCTCAACTGCGCCTCACACAATAATCAAGGGGGTTGCAGTCAGGGGAGTTAAGTGGACAGATTTAAGGAGTGATGTGGTTGCAGAAATGGTCTGACAGCCATGACTGGGTTCACCTGCTTGTGTGGCATGGTGCAGAGTCCAGTGCAAGACATATGGTCTTTCAGCAGCCACATTCTTGACCCAGGGTAGGACTATCTCCTGAAGGCACTTGATGTAGGCCTCCATGTTGAGTCTGAGGCCCTCACCAACAAATTTGGGAGTTCTTTTCTTAGAATGCTCAAAGTGAGTTTTTTGAGTTGCTGTACCTTTGTAATCACCATTAGACTCATCCAACTCTTTCCAAATCCTCTGTACTGTTCTTAGGTTAACACCCAAACACTGTGAAATATTCATATAGGAGCTTACAGCATGATTGCCAAGTAGTACAGCATGCCATTTCCAAATTTTTGGCAGAGTGAATTGTGTCATGGTGCTCTTTTCCTCACAGATGGTGTCGAACTGATCCTAATATATTGTGCGGTCAACAAAATCAAAAACAATGTCTACATGCAAAATTAAAAATATAAAATGGCAGCAATTTACCCATCACACCCTGTATCAGAAGAGAATGAATTCAGTGAATAGACAAAAACAGAAAGAGCAGTAAGACAATGATGCTTTTTCTCCTAAGATTTATTTACATTTTTTTTTATCTGTAATGAGATAATCTTAAGAGAAATACAAGAATTTATCATTGGAAGACAATCTTAATGATTTAAAATATGTGGATGACATTGCGTTGATGGCAAACTCAGAAGGGAAACTGTAAGAACTCTTAGACAAGGTAGTAAAAGAAATTAAGAATAGACTAATAATTATAGGAAGACAGAATGCATGGTCGGGAGTAAAAGAGACAGTTGAAGGTATGATTTATGTATTTGTTTGTAATGGGGGTTATTAAACAGGTACAATTTAACTATTTGGGTAATGGAAAATATGACACAAAAATCTAAAGGTGCACAAGAAATTAATGCTGGGTAGTCTTTTCACAGATGATGAAGAGACATGAAATGACAGCAATGTGGTTTTATTGATGAATTCTGAGAATAACATGATCAGAGCATGTGAACAATGAGGATATTTTAAGGAAAATAAAAACAACAATGAAACTTACAATCAGAAAGCAAGAGCTGAAATTTCTGGGATATATAATGAGGAAAGAGAGCTTGGAGAACTTAGCACTCATAGGATATAGTGAAGACAAGGGAAACAAATGAAAGCAGTGAATAATCTACTTAACAAGGACAAAGAGGGACAGGAAGGTATGGAGAGCTATGAATGTGCACTTCCTGAAGGGACATGGCACAAAAAGAAGAGTAGTTAATTTACTACTTCCAAATGGGCATTATTTATGATCTATAACTTTCTTATCAGTTTGGATAATTGCAATTATGTAAATGGAAGAGATACAAGTAAATAGCATAATACTTCTTACAAATAGGAATGGAATCTTTTGGTTAAGTCAAAAACTTTTCAATATCCCTTATATAATTTGTTACATTCTGATCTATGGACAGATTTAAGAATATTCCTGGTTTCAGAGTATTTCATTCCCTTGCCATACACATCCTTTCTCAATTCCCATGTATATGTCTTTGGTGGCTGTCAAGACCAATCCTTGCATGGAACATTTGTGTACACACACACACATGAATGTTAGAGCCAATTTTTCTGCCTTTGCTATTTGTTCTCTATGCTTCTATGTCATTCTTGTTTGAGAAAATTCTGAGAAGTCAAAATAATTTGGTGTCAGAACTGATAATCTGCTGCTAGTTTTGCAGATTGCTACTACCTTTTTTTCTTACTATGTTTCAGTTGATCTTTATAACACATAGATCAGTTGTGGGGGTCTTCAGCTGGTGTTGCGTTCACAAGATGTAACAAATATATACACTCAGATACAGAAAATAAGAAGAAAGTCTAGAGTTGTAGACGAAGTGATTCACTGTACAGAAGAAAACATTTCAAGTTGTATAATCAACTCTGAACAAAAAAACTGGTGCTGTTGACATTTACAATTTTTTTGCCTTCCTAATAATGCATACAAAAATTATAAAACATAAGAACAAACTACAAAGTTACAAAACTTTATGGAAAGAAATATTCTGATAAAAAGAAAACAAACTTAATATCAGGAAGAGAAAAGTGAAATTTCTAGGACAGATAATGAGGAAAGAGGGCTTGGAAAATCTGATACTCACATGACAGATTAAAGGTAAGAGGGACAGAGGAATAGAATGCATAACCTACTTAGTAAATGGATACTGAAACAAGGTTTAGGAGAAATAACAAAAAGATAAAATTTATTAAGAGCTACAAAAGATAGGAAATTGTGGAGAGCCATGATTGTAAAGGATAAACATAAAGGGGACAGCACATAAAGAAGAAGAGAGCTTCAATTATAACAAACTAAGGAGAGAATTCATTGATAGCAATCTTTTATGTGACAGTGTCCCTTCAGGACATGAGCAATCATAGCTCTCCACAACTTCCTATCTTTTGTAGCCATAAGCAATGTTTATCACTTTACTATTTTTTCCAGTTCCTTTTTTGCCATTCATTTATAAAAGTCAGTCAGGTAGGTAGGTAGGTAACTAAGTTTCCTTCTGTCCTCTTGCCTTCAATGTATTGTGAGCATCAAATTCTAAGTATAAGTGTCCTTTTCATTCCCATTTTCTTTTAAAATTCCTTGTTGCTAACATTTTTTGTTTATTGAATTCTTAGTATCCTTCTGTATAACCACATCTCTGCTTCATCTGTGAGAATAATGTTATTTAGGAAAACTGATATTAGCAGTTCAGTACATTTTCTTTGTTTTCTAACAAAATCTTTCTTAATACTTTGTTTAACTTTTGGAAGGCATCTTTTACTATTCCAATGCATTGTCAGATTTCTGTGTCACATTTCCCATTGTCTGTTATAACTTCCTAAATTGTTAAAATTTCTGTCTTTCTATAATTCTGACATCTCCAATTTTTAACTCACATCTTGTGTTGTCCCTCTTGCTTAGAACCATACATTGTCTTCTTACAATTGATGGTTAATACTTTCTTTTAGCTTTCTTTATCCACAGGCCTGCACAAAAATACAGCTCACAGGCCATGAGCCATATTCAGGGTTTTCAAAATAGTAAACTTTTTTTGATCATAAGAATAAATGTGGCAACTAATCATGTACAAAAATTCAGTTTTATGATGAATGAATATACTTTTTTTTTTTTTAAATCAAGACCTACTGTCTTTAGAATGCACTTTTTTTCACTCAGTAATTTATTTTAAAAATTTACTCTTCCAACCCACAGCTAATTTTCTGTAGCCATTCACATTTTTCAATTGTGCAGGCCTGTTTTGTTTTTTTTTGTCTAGGAGTTCCATCAGTTTTCTTTCAGTATCTGCCATCATCATGGCAAAGTCTGCATATCTCACATTAAGATTTTGCCCACTAATAATAAATCTTCTAGTTCTCTTAAGATTGCCTTGCTGTAAAGGTTGAATAAATCTGGTGAAGAGATGTATCTGTCTTAGGCCCACTTTCTATTTTTGTGTACTTATTCATTTTCTATCTGTATACTGGCAGTTTGTTCCCAGTAAAATGTTCCAGATTATTGTAATATCTCAAATAAATCAAGTTTTTCTAGCAGTTCGAATACATTCTTGCGTGATGGCTTAAATACTTTTCGTTATCTATGAAACATAGGTAGATGTCTTTTTGTATTTGTATTGCTTGGTCTGGTCATATTCTGATCATAAAAATCTTTTTTCTTGTTCCAGTGTCTTTAATGAAGTCACATTTTTAGTCTAAATCCACTATGTGCTCTATTCATCAGAATCCGAATAAGCTTAGTTATTTTTCTCATTAAATTGATTATTTGATGGAGTTTGCATTCATCTGCACCTGTCTTCTTAGCTGGTGCTACATAGATGGATCTATTAAGGTCTTCTGGCATGTCACCACTGTCATTTCATTTACTGTTTCTGTAATCTTATCCATTCCAAAATCATATAAGGCTGATAGTATCTCTATTATAATCACATTTGGTCCTTCAACTCTGTAAGCATACATCTGTTTGTAAGTTGAGTTGTCCTGGGGTCTGTCATATTTGGGTTGGGTATTGGAAATAAGCAAGAAACCAGCCTGTGTCTAGTCTCAGTAGAGAATAGTAAAATATATTTTGCAATTATGTGATTAAAAAATCAAAGTTTAAATCAAACTTAATAATAAGGAGCAACTTTAAATCCTAGTTTAAAAAAAGTTTAAAATATATAATTAAAAATAAAAAGCAATTTTAATAATTCTAATAGAATAAATGCACAGACCTGTTTGTACCCACAATGCATAATGCCATCTAGCATTTTTCTAATTATAAGCAGATGAAGGCAAAATAATTTATGAAATTAGTAAACATGCCCCTTATAAAAAGCATTTATGTTAGAATCTATAAGACTATAGGTTAATTATAACTAGGATTAGTTCAAAAGATTTGCTTTGGAGATGATTGAAATTAGTTTTGTGTTAATATAGTCACTTGTTTTCTTTTTACTTGAAGTCTCATTTCTTCATGGTGACATGGAAGTGTAAAGTGATGATAACAGTAAACAGTAAGTAATAACTGACTATTCAACTGCATTTTCAATAGAAAATAATAATAATAATAATGACTCCACCTTAATAAGAAAAATACATTAATATTTTTCTCTGAGGCTAAAATGATCAATAAAACCAAAACAAACATTTTTTTTCGAGAACACTAACAGTTGCAATTCATTATTAGTAATAAAATTGATATTACTACTGTAATCTTCCAGTGGTTCAATATATTTGACTTATGGATTTTGGGTGTTCTTAATGCTTTACAAATTCAGTAATAAAGCCATAGTAACAGAGGAAATCAAGTGTTTACTGTTAAGGAACAATTTTATCAAGATGTGTACACCTATGCTCTGCATTTAAATAGAAAAATCTGAAAAGAATCCATTAAAAAAAAATAAAAGTATTCAGTTCTAACAGTGAATTAAAAGGTTAATTTTACAAATGTAATGATAAAACTATTGTATTTCAGATTTTATGGTTTAATATGAACTTACTTGGTATAATATTAATCATATAAGTGGCCTATGTAAAGAACAGTTCACTACAATCCTTTTGTTCATTTTAATATAACTAAAAAGAACAAAAAGAAAATGTGCATAAAACAAATCTATTCTTTTAAATATTGTAAATCTGTATATAATATTCATTGAAGACAAGTGGGGTTGTTAATAATAATAGAAATAACCTGAAATTTATTACCAAAATTCTCTTAGCAAAATTGAAAAGAGGAACTGATAGAAAATGATATAATTACTTCAAAATAACAAATAAAAAACAACCAAAGAAAAAAAAAACCTGACTAAGTATTTAATAAGTAAAACTCAGCTGAGTGAAAACACTGTCACTATGAAGAAATGAGTTATATACAGAAAACATTTAGCAAAAAGCTGATCCCTAAAACATGTGATACATAATATTTTTTTGCAAACTACTGGTTTTTGCTTAAAACAAAAAGGTGAAAATAAGACAGAAAGGACAAGCAATTCTAGAAAGATCCAATAGAGAGGAAATATTAGGAAAAATTGTGTTTAATTAAAGAAAGTCTGACAGATATTTGCTTTTATGAATCAAAATATTATTTGCAATTTTTCAATAGCATTAAGATAAACCATTTATATAAATAAATTTACTTTTACCTAAAAGCACAGGTTACATATATAATGATACAAGATTAAAAAATTGAGGAAAGTTTAGCATTCTGTTCAAGAGAGAGCAGTTATTAAATCAAATTGTAAACCAATTTAGTTTCAATTCATTCAATGCTTAAGAGTTTGTGATAAAAATTATATATATATATATATATATATATATATATATATATATATATATATATATGATTGAAAAACCTTTTACTTTTAAAAATTTTATGCTGATTTTTGTGATATACAAGATTAATAAAATTAACCAGAAACATTTTCACTAACTTCAGATATTCAATGCTGTGCAAACTTGGACCTTTGTGAATCCCCCCCGCAAAAAAAACAAAAACAGTGTGTGTCAAAAGGATTGTTTTACCCTTGACACCACTATTATTTTTTTAACTATATTCACTCCTTGGCAATGTTTGTTTTAAAAAATGATGACTAGTATTGTGATGAAAGTAAATTTATACATTTTTGTTCTTGAGAATTGACAACAAAAATAAACACTATTATATTGTTTATTGGAATGGTTGGCAAAACATTGGCTAATTGCCAATTAATTAAAACTTCATGAAGTGGGAAATAATAAGGATTTCTTTATAGTTGGTTCACATAATTTAATAATTTTGTAAATGTTTAAATTTATGAATAAAAAATTGTTTTCATATTTCTTTATAAATTGGTAAAAGATAAATATTGCTTTGCATTAGCTTTTTTTTTTTTAACAGAAATGTATTAGTTTTTAGAATGTTGTAAATATAAAATTATTTTGCAAAGTAAATTCTGAAGAAAAAAAAATATATATAAATTCAATTTCATATGTTTAGGTTTTAATAAAATTCTAAACAATTCTAAACTTTTTAAAACAATAACCATTGCCAAGGGTCAAAGGTAGTTAAAATAATAGCAGCCTCAAGGAGAAAACTGTCCATTTGACATTCTATTTTTTTGTGGTTATGAAGGTCCAAGTTTGCCCAATGTTGCTAATAATTGCCAAATGAAACAGTTAAGGTACATCTATTTAAGAAAATTAGAATAATTAAAATAACAAAGTAAAAGTTATAATCAGAAACAGTATTTTGTAAAAAACTCTAAAGCAAATTAAAATACTTCCTACTGGTAATCCTATCAAATTTTTATTGCCTTGTGTTCCAGATTATTAGTCTTATGATTAGAAAATAAATATACTTTACAGGCTGATTAAAAGTTAATAAACAACAACTATTTATCCACAACTGTCTCACCAAATAATAAAAAGATTTATTATGTCTTCTGCTTTTGTTTTTTTTTCTCTCTCATGTCCATTTGTGTTGGCATTTTATACAAAATAAAAGCAGATAATTGATATGGGACAAAAAGAAATAAAAACATTATTTCCTTAAAACAGAACATTTACAAGTGTAAAACTATTTGGAAAAGAGTAACAAAATTAAATTTCCTGAAGCAATTGATTTGTTTTTTATGGCTTATCAACCCTTTCTGCGTTATTTAAAGCTGAAACATAATTTTTGGATTATAAGAATAATTTTAATCTTTTTTTTTTTTTTTGCAATATTGTGATACTATGGAGATATACAGAAGGTGAAGAATTGATTTTATCTTGATGGATCAGCAGATAGAAGACTGAACTTCAAAAGGAACTAAGTGGCATCCACTTTGACTGAAAGGTAATGTGGAAGTCAAGAGATTGGCGAGGAGTTTTTGCCAATCAAGTGGCAACAAAACAGGAAATAGGGTATATCCAGGTTCTGGTCTATATTAACAGTCATGCTTAGGACTGGAGAGAGTTCTGGTCCATACTTGGTGGGAGACAGATGCATCTGTTGAGTGGTTTCGTAGCCTTCATTTCATATTGCCAGCCATCATGTCAGGATGAGTAGATGGGCAGTGAGTTGGTAGGGTGAAGAGCTGACATAGCAAAAGTTGTCCCAAGTATAACTTTTACCAACCCACCTGAATGAGCAGGCAAAACCCTGAATAAATACCTAAATATAATATGGGAAACAGCTTGCGTTCTTATTTCTCAATGTGATGTTTTTTTTTTTCTGCGTTACTTTGTGAGCAGCACACTTATTCCCAGTTTCCATTGCACACCATTACATTATGGCATCATCTATTACATTATCCACTTCATCAAGCAAAGGAATTTCTGTTTTATGGAACTGGCAATAAAATAACATGTTTTATTATTATTGAGTTTTATTATTACTCTTTCTTGGTCATAGACCCATTATATAACAACCAGTTTTATTAACAGAGTTAGTAGTTAATGTACATCATATATATTGCCTACATAATTCATAACACGGTAACAGAATTTTGCTTTTTTTGTCTGGTCAGTACGTGTTATTTCCTAATTGTTTCTGTCTAAAAAGCAAAGGAAATGATTATTAATCCCTTCAAAATTTGCTTTTGGGATATGAACATCAATGTTTTGAAACTAACCTATTTTCAATTACATTCCAGACAGATTCAATGCCGAGCTGCTGTATGAGAATTTTCTGGTACTTTCTACCATTTTTCAAGAATTTCTAAAACATTCTGGCTACCAAGGATCATATAACAAAAACACGATGGGAGACTATATTTGGGAGTTGATTCATGAAAGTAATTTACAATATAAGTGTAAATTGAGAAAAACTACTCACTTCTAAATTTTTTGTGGTCTCTCTTGTGTAATCCTAGTTAAATAAATGCTACTTTCAAATATGTCGTTTTGTTTCTACTTTGTGTGAAAAAGAATGTTCACATTCACCACTTTTCCCAATGGGAATAAGTAAATTTCAGAAATATCATTATCCTGGTCACAAAAGCAAAAGTTTGAAGGAAATATTAGCCATTTTTCAAACTTTCTAGGTGTAAGCAAATACGAGGTAACAAAATCGTATTACACAGTGTAATTCTGCTGATTATTCTCTCATTCGACTTTTCTTTCATCTGATGAAAGACTTACACCAGCAGGCTGCCTTTCATTTGAATTCTATAAAAGTTGGTTTTATGACATTATTACAGGACCAACTTACCTACCTTCTACTACAACTAAATTAGCATATCTAAAAAGACACTGAAAATAAATAGTAATTTCTGGTTCATCGAAAAAATAAAAAAAAAAATGTTTGAGAATTTCTAAAAGAATTTGAAAATGAAATCAAAGAGTTTTTGCTTTTTTAGGTGTGGTCACAGAGGGTAATAAAATAAAATGGATGACCAGAAGAAAATATATAATTATAAAACTTTAGTTATATCATTTCAGTCACATGATAAAATAGTAAAAAGATGTTAAATTTGAGAAAAGGCTCATTGACATTCCAAGAGTTGATTATGTTAAAGCTTGAGGTTGGAAACTTGAGTTCTACTGAGAGAAGTGAGAGAGGAGAGGAAAATGAAAATTGAAACAAGTAAGAGAAGAAACATTAGATATATTGTCCTGTTTGACTTGGATCCCTCTCACACCAAGTATATCATTAAAAAAAGTAACACCCATTTTGTAACAATTTCCCTTTAAAAAAAAAAAAAATTTTTGATAATTTTCTGATAATGATATCCAAAAATATCACATGCACAAGAGCCTTATGATTACTTTTTGTTTCAAAAGGTTTGCTAGTGTTTGTACTTAGAATATGATTGTACATAAATTATAAGTGATAAAATATTGCTTTTTTCACATTTCTGATTGATTTTCTAAAGTCATAGGACACATGATCAGTGGACCGACTTTTATAGCATTTCTTTAAAGAATTCTTTTCTATTTTGTATGTTCTATCATAAGATAGAACATACAAAATAGATATTGAATTTATTTGTACATACTTATGAATTGTAATTTTATATTTTTGATTTTTTCATTATTTAAGATTATTCACATTTACATTAATTTTTCTTCATTAAAAAGGAATTTAAAAAAAAATGAAGTGGAGAAGCTCACCTATAATATATATCAATTCTGTCCATTTTAAAATAGCAATCAAACTTATTAATAACATATGAACTATGTTACTATAATAAAAATCAGAAAGTTCCATCTAAAATACATACATTGTTGTGTGTTATTTTCAAGTTCTACACAATATTTAATAATGGGTGCATTGTACTTGTTTTGCATATTTTAAATAGTTGCAAATGTCCACTATTTGAACTGAGATGAAATCTGGGCAAGAACCCTGCTATACAATCTTCCATATGACTTTATGGTGAGCTAAACACAAAAGATATTGATGGTTATGTTGTTTTTTTTCAGCAATTAAGAATATTTTAATTGCCAGGAGAACATACAATAAGTGGATTACATGCATCATTTAGTGAGCACATCTTGAAAGCCATTGCCAGTGAGTTTGATCTACATTGGTGCTCCACTATCTCTAGCCTTATGTTATAAATATTATAAAATTTTTAAAAAACTAATGTGTTAGTTTTTATGCGTCCAAGCCACCTGATTATCATAATACACAAAACAAACCAGACTGATACAAGCAGTTTATGAGCCACTGATGATGGAGTTGCTGTTGATATATACAAAAATATTGCCCAAGATACTCAGCCAAGCATCATGAGAGTTTTACAACAGATAAGAAAGAAAGAAGCAGTGATCTTTCAAGCAGTGAACAATCAATGCACAAGTCAATGCCTAGTTATTAAATGTGAAAAAGAAAGACCACTGGACAAAGAAAAGATTCAATAACCTGTAAATGCTCAACTGTTTTCTTTAATTGTCCCACCTGGTTCCAACCATCAAAAGTCTCTTGCTAAATAAGCAGAGAAATAAAATTAATTTTGTATAACAATATTCTGTAACTGAAAAACAAGATTAACTGAAGGTTAACAAAATAAAATTAGAGAGTAAAATCAGAAAACTAGCGATGGTAATTGACATACAATACTCACATTATATATGACCATCAGGAGTATCTATTTATTCCTATCACATTATTTTATTTTTTTCTAATTTAGAAAACAAAAAGAATTTAAAATAATATTAAAACAGATATAAAGATTGACACTATCTGTTCCCTTTCTGCCACCCACCACTTGCAAATATCCATGTCACGATATTTGCAAGTGGTGCGTGAAGGAAATGGAACAGATTCTCAGTGACTTTACTGAGCAACCCAGGAATGTGAATGTTATATGTCAGCCCATTTCAGGAAATAAACATGGAAAGAACGTCTACACAAATGTCATTGAACCAATCTTCAGAAATGCCAACATACAGATTGACTATTCTGGGTTTGGTTTGAAATTCTAAAAAAAATATCACCTGCAGAAGGCTGAAGCATACAACAGCCGAAACATTGTAAATGTGGTAATAAAGATGAGAACAACAGTAAATAGTGTAAATAGTTACAATACCTCATCTCAAAGATATAAAGATGTTCTAATATTAATAATTAATCTCTTTCCCAGCATTCTATGTAATGCAGGAAAAAGTGAAACTTCAATAGTAATAATATATTTATAAACTAGTTTTAAAATGACAGATCTAAACCAAATGGCTGCAAGTTAGTTCAAATTTAATTTGATCTATTTAAAGCATAAAATATATTTATTGTAATATTTTTTTTCAGCTAGTAACACTAATATGCATAATTATCCCACAGAAAATTGAACTTAATTTTCTGTAATGTTTTCATGAAATTATATTATGAACTTAACACCATCACCAATTGAATTCAAGGTCACAAATAGGCTATGTAAGGAAATTCAAATGGTTGTGATAAAAGTTGATAATCTTAAACAATACAAGTAATATCAGTTTCAGCTTTAAATCATTTTATGCTGTTTGTGTCATTGTGATAATTAAGAAAGTCAATAGATATTTGTCATAGAAGATAAAAAATAAGTTAATAAAACTAATGTATTGCTGTATTTTGCATATGGTTTTTGATTTAAAAAAAGAAAAAGTCACTAATAAAAGTTGACAATGACAAATTCTAGTAAAGTCATTTCAAAATGACATAAAAAATACACTATTTTTATGTAAATGAAGTTACCATTTTCCTGACTATAGTAAACTTAAGTATTGATCGACCCATATTTTGTTGAATTATTTTTTATTGGTTGATTTGTTTTCCATGGTTTATCAACCTTTTGCAGGTTATTTAAAGTTAAAAAATATTTTTAGATTGTAAGAATTTGGGGTGGGGGATAATAATAATTTAGTGATACAAGTTGTACTGATTAACCGATAGCTAGGAGGAGGAGGAGGAGAGTTGGATTCATACCTTTTCCAAGGGAATTGGCAGGTAAGTGAATATAATGAACCTGACTGGAATTGGAACTCAGCTCTCTGATTTCCAATTCAGAGTCATTATCCATTACATCACCTGTACATCCAAGCTTATATCATCTGGTATTCCTAAATGGTCACACCTCTAGGTACTGACCAATCTTGACATTGCATAACATTGGTGATCATATGAGAACTGGTGTTTCAATGTGAGATGGCCTTAAGCCTTATTTTATTGAATTAGCATTGAATTATTGTAATATATGTTGCACAGCATCACCCTTACTATTCTTATATTCACTCAATATGCATGAGCAACAAAGAAGAAATGAATAGTCCCTTGTAATATACGATACTGACTATATACTTAAAAGAAAACATTTTTTAAAACTGGGATTTTCTATTGATGTTTATAGCACATGTAATTATATCCATAAACATCTGAAGTAATTTAATAGACAAAAAAAAAAGTAAAAGAAAAGGAGTATAAATAATCTTGTTAACATTAGAATACTTGAGATATAAATAAACACTGAAATATAAACCAACTACATTTACTTGTTTGATAATCAAATATAGATTATAAATCAATATTTTTCTGAGTTGTATTCTTTGTAGATTATTGTTGTCAGATTAACAAGTTTATATTTTTGTTATTGTCAGGTACTTTGTAATAGGATTATAACAACAGTAATTGATCTAGATAAGAAATAACTAAACATCTACAGGCTTTCAGTAAGTTAGTATTACTAAATTACTTCATCTAATTATTAAAAATAAGATTACATGGATGCGTGCATGTGTGATTTTATAATTGCTGAATTAATTATGAAATTTGAGCAAGAGATAACTAGAGAACTGAAAATAATTGAAGGTGACCAACTTGGAATTTTTTGTTTAAAAAAAAAAAAAAAAAATTACAAAATGTGAATAGGTTAAATAAATTATCTTAAAAACATGTCTTATCTTCATGTCTTAAGGTTTCAATTTTTAAATTTTATTTATAGAGCTTCAATAATTTTAATCTTTAACAAAAATAATCTAAAAATAGGACTTAAGTATAATTTTCAAGTAATTCTTCATAAAAAAAAAAAGAACAATTCACATTTCTGAATTATAAGGAACAAATAAGAAATGTTCATAATTTAATATATTTATAAACGTTTTCTATTTGTTCCTTATTTTATCATTCTATCAGATTTAATCTATATTCGATTTCAATTCATTTCTGAATGAACAGTTTAATTTAATCAGTATTAAAATATGTTGTGATATATTACTGAAATGGTAGAAAAACATTTTTATTGGCAAATATCTTTTGCATTTTCTGACACACTTATTTTATTTTTCTAAATTTACTTTCCAAATGCTAGTAAAAATATGAAAAAAAAAAAAAAAAAAAACAAAACAAAAAAAAACAAAATCAAATCTCCAAATGACCAGAATTGTATATATTTTTTAATTAATAGACAAATGTTATTATTTAAAATTAATTTTTCCAAAGTACTTTAGAAATTATTGATAACTATAAGATTTTGATCAAAGGACATAAAGCAATAAAGTAGAAGTGACAATACACTTGTTTCACTAATATGCATTGAAATAAGTAGATTAGCAAAAGATTGACTGGGGATTAAAATAATTGCCATGTTATTGCTCCATTTAAATCACAGGAACAGTCAGGTGTTGTGTAATATTTTATATTTCATGAATTCTTGTACCAGTAATTGTGAAATAGAAAACACAAGCAACAGATAAATTATTTAATAGAACAAAATAAGCATAAGCAAATAGAAAATAATAGTAATGCTGAAAAAACACATTTGGTAAAAATATTTGATTACTTATGATGATGATGATTACTATTTTACAGTTAGTTTTTTTCCCATCTCATTATTGCAAAGATAAGCTGCAGAAAATTACTTATAAAATTGCATTAATACTGAAAGTGCTATAGCCAAAAGAAATAACAAGATTATTATTAGATAGTGAAATAAAAAAATAGCAAAACAAATTAGTAAAGAGAAAAGAGTGATAGAATAACTGAAGATTTGTTGCTGGTTTAATTATCAGGATTTTGTGGCTACGGTGGTTATGGAAAACAGTGTGGGATGAAAGTTCAAATAAATCAGACCAATTAAAAATGTCAATATTATTATTATCATTAAGCCTACAATTATTATAAAAGGTCATATTTCTATTATAATAATTTTGATGTTAGCATTGTCTTCAATATTATTACTTTGGATATAATTAATGTTGTTATTATTAACATTCTTATTAGCATTATAAAGCGCAAGAGTGATAATGGTAGAGAAAAGATTATTTAAACTATAGTGATAACACTGTTCCTACACCCACCATTTTTTCCTCTTTGGTACCTGAATATTTCAGAAATTTGTGTTAAGAATTTTTGTTTTACCTTTGGTTCAATTTTTTTTTAAATGATAAGTACAGTAATAATTATTGATGCAGAAGTGGAATTCTTCTTCTATGTGCCATGTCTCTTCAGAACGTGGGTGATCATGGTCCTCCACAACTTCCTGTCCTTTATAGCTCTTAGCAATGTTTGTCATTTTGCTATCTCTCCTAATCTGTTCTGGCAACCAATTTAGACAAGATTGTTAGGTAGGTCATTTGCTGCTTTCTTCCGTTTTCCTTGTCTTCAATATGTCCTGTGAGTATATTGATGAACTGAATTCAAATTCTTGCCTTGCCTTCTGTATTCACTTCAGACTAATGCCCTTGAGAAAGGCATGAACCTATCTCATCTCCCTGACATCTATGAGTTAAATAGCAGGGTAGAATAGGCTCTTTAGCCATTAGTGGCAACCAGTCTAAGAGAAAGACTTTTCTGAATTCAGAAGTAACAAGAAACCACTGTTGAAATCATGATAATTTGCACATATTAAAGTATAGGAAGTTGTGGAGAACCATGATCATTTATATCCTTAAGAGACATTCCATTCTGAGAGAGAGAGGATGAGAGGAAAAAATAGCAAATAGTTTCTTTTTAATTATTAAATCTGTTTAGAAAAGTTAAAGATTTTCTAAAAGAGATGCACGTTTTTCGCACCTTTTTGTTTGTTTTTTTTAAATAATTTAATTGGGCTATGCTTGGTAGGTAAAGATAAGAATTTCAAATATCAAGAAAATTTATCCTCTTGTTTGCTCAAAGATTAATGCTTTTCAGAATGTCATTGTATTTTTTAAGTTACTTGATAGAAAAAGGTTTTACAGATAAAGAAAACTGAATTTATCTTTAAAGTAAAAAATCTCATTGGAGATAAATGAAAATGGATTGCTGTAAAAAAAACATTATTTTGGCATTATGTTCCATGCCAAATTGTTAAACATAAAAAACATGAATAAAAATGCATAAAAAATAACACACAAATTAATTGACAATGCTGAACCAACCTGTTGCTGCTGAAGTTGTTGTTTTAAATTCATTAACTCAGCTTTGTATTGTTCATTTTCTCGAAACATGTTTGCATTTTGATCTAGACAGAACAAAAAGGAAAGTATGAATATTTACAGGAAAGACATATTAAAATCATTAAAACAAAAACAAATTATGAAATTGTCAATTTACTTCAATAGAGGATAATGTCAGGTAAGAAAGAAATAGTTCTAGAAATAGGGACAAAAAAAAAAAAGAAAAAAAGAAGTCTGATACATAAAGCAGATAGGTCATTAATGTACATCCATTAAGAATAACATCAAACAGCCCTTTTTGGTATATGAAGTCTGCATTCATTTAGCTTATAATTGTTTTTATTTTTACAATAATGTTCACCCACGACAAGGTACAAGAGCCGCTTGAGGTAGAGGATTACAGAGTAAGAGGTACGGTTTATGGTGATATGGGAGGGAAGAATGGTTAACAGTAGACCCGAACTGGTTAAGGTTGTAGTGTTCATGGAAGCATCCTTTTGGGAGCTGGTTCCACAAAATAGCATAGGTATGTGTTTTTATCAACTTATCTCAACTTAGTTATCTACTAGTGTTAGTTAAGTAAATCAACAATTAACAATATGGCAGAAAAATGCAATGAATATCCCAGCTTTCATGTCCCAACATTACTGAGTGTCTTCTGACTACCCCCCTGAGATTAACTTCCCCAGACAAAAGCTGGGCTTAATATACAAGATTCTAAACCAAAATTCCTTTCTTCCAGTCATGACCTTACTTGTTTATAGTGGGAAAAGCTGCTTCTGAAATCAACCTTTTTCTTTCCTTTGTAAGCTTTTATAAACAGAAAGCCTAGATCAAAGTAGTTTACCTTCTATCATCAGGGTCTGGAAAAGATATTTATTGAGTAAGGTGACATTAAGCTTGGAATGAGGCACAATAAAAGAGAAGAGACCTTTTTTTTTCTTTTTTTTTTCTTAAACTCTTTTGGTGCTGGCAGTAACTTTCTAAAACTTATTTGAAAAGTTACTGCTAGTTTCTATCTTTACAAGATTCAGATCAGACCCCAAAATGGAGTTTTGCTGCCATATCTAGATGGGAGCTGCCCAATTCTCACTCTCCAGTCTTGATAGAGTTTAAAAGCATCTACATAGCCATGTGGATGATGAATTATTTTTCCTACAGATGAAATGTTGCAAGTCACTATTACTATTTCCAAATGTTCTGATGAACTACATACCTTACTTCCACCAGTTCAGACTTTTACAGACCTGCTATGCTATCCTCTTAGAGTCAAATTTTTTTTTATTCCCTTTGTATTCCACTAGTAAGAAGGAAGTTCCATTTGGACAGATTTTCCCCCAAGAACTGCTACCTTGTGAAAGACTCCCAAGAGGATGGTTTATCAATAACTCCAGTCTTAACCTCTTCAAGTCTAGGGTCAACTGTTATCTATCCGACATATCCTCATAATATGTACTTCTTACTACACCTCTTACAATAACCCCATTAGTAACCTCTCTACATTGTGGCTCTTTGGCCTCCTATCAGCTGAATAACAATTAAAAAAGAACAAGAAAAAAAAATCTAGAACAGGAAATATTAAGAGCATAACTTTCCAAATACAAAAATATATTTTTTAAATTCTCTTTTCATTGTTACTGGGTGTATCAATGAATCTCTACAGTCCTTGCCACGTTAGAAAGCAACCTATTTAGGAAGCATCAACATAGCTGACCTTTCAATATTGATCCCCATCCCTATAATACAAAGTGTTAATCATATAACCTTTCAAACATCCAGGAGGTGTACTCTCACATGATCTTCCAGTATTGCTCTTACCAACCCCATAAAAGGTAGTTTATATTTTTCAAATTCACAATACCATGTCTTTTACAATTCTATGTCTTGGATAGTTCATAATAAAGTTCAAATGAATGAGATGATTTGCAATAGATTTTTCAAATCTAAAAAATGTAGCTGATTATTTCTTAAGTTGATGCCTATCAGGCATCCAATCTTTCACTGAATAAAATAAGCCGAGTGAGAAAAATTGTGTCAATCATCAAAGAGATGAAACAAAACAAAATATAAATATTTCTTCATACACAATCAGCCTGATGCATAATTAGATTTTACTTGATAAAAATGTAGCCATTGCAAAGTTAGTATCTTTTTTTTTAAGAAAAAAAGCAAAATCAGTTTAAGATGTATGCAGAGTAAATGTAATTGGCAGAAATGCCAAACAAACAAAAGTGACAAAGTTTGCAATAAACAATAACAAAAGAAAGGAAAGGGCAAAAATAATACCAAGCAAACAATATATGTAAGAAAAAAGTAGGCAAAGCAACAGCAAAAAAAATTTCCAAACTAAGAATGGTATTAACATACAAAATGGGATACCAACATGTGATCACAGTATTCTAGCTTCAAAAACAAGAAAGAACAGAAATATGGTGGATGAGACTGAGAAGTGGCCTATCTTATTGGCTAGGAAGAAATCCCAGCATGCATCTGTTTGTTTTGTCTATAAATTTGGAAGGAAGATGTTTTTGCAGTCATTCATTGGTACCAACAACTTATAACAAAGCATAAGCTCATGTTCTATTGTGGACTGATATGAACAATTGAATGAAAGTAATATGTGAATTGGAGGTACAGTAGAGTAATGGATAGTGGCTAGGATTGTGGAATCAGAGAGCAGAGTTCAAATTCCAGTTGAGTTCATTACATTTACTTATGTGCTAATACTCTTGTAAAAGATATGATTCCATCTCTTCTCCCCCCACCTATGGGTAAATAGCAGGATAGACTGGGTTCTATAGCATTGGTGATTAATCTCAGAAAAGGAAAACTCTGAATTTAAACCAGCCTAAAGAGGGTTGGGTTCTGTCAAGCTATCTTGCCCAAGAAACATCACCGCTACTGCAGATGTAGTACATGTAGTGCTCCTATAACTAATGGTTTACGAGTCTCATGTTTATGACTATGTGAATGCATAGGATTTTAAAAATATAGATATGCATTTTTTTGAAACTATCTAAATATCCTTGGGTAAATGGTGGAACAAGGTTTAAGAGAAATAACAAAAAAACAGTATTTATTAAGAGCTACATAGGACAGAAATTGTGGAGAGCCATGATTGCCTACGTCCTGAGGGAACACAGCATATAAAAAAGAATTTAGTAACTGATATATATTTTCTACCAGAGTAATAGTGAAGTTGAATGAATAGTGGCAATTATTCTTAAATAAGAAAAATTAATGCTGAACAAATGAAACTTAAAACCAGGGAAGATTTTTCTTTATTTCAAATACTGGTTTATTGCTTTTGTTATTATTAATTCATGTGGGCACATGGCCGAATGGTTAGAATGTTTGCATTATGACCATGAGACCCAGGTTCAAATCTGGCCATGGTCGATTCGTCAGGAAGTAGGCTTCCTGATGTTATCAGACTGGAGGGGTCAATCCTAGCATGTAGCACCTTTGGAAAGTACCTGAAAACCATACCACAGGTTGACCCAAGCCTTGTAAGTTAAATTGGGTAGACAGAACCTTTGTGGGCTGTTGATAGCTGTGTTAGCATGAGGGTTTGAGCGTGCTGGCCTTGTTCAAATTGTTGATCATGCTAGATAACACTCTTTCCCAGAAACTGTAACTAAGGTCTGCTCAATATAGTTGCAGTTTAAAACACAGGTGGGTTTTGTGGGTGTTGAATAAACACAAATGCACCTGAGCAAGCATCTGCAATAGGGATTGGCTAGCCACCCTAGTAGATGAGTATCCTTGAATACAAGTGGCCAGCTATATATATATATATATATATATATATATATATATATATATATATATACTATTAATCCACATCATGCATTTCCATATATACAAGTATCCCAGAATGAACTATCAATTTCAGTGAAATTGGACAAGTTTTTAAAGACTTGCTTTATTTCTTTTCATCATTCCTTATAGTTTATTACAGAAAAAACTGGCTATTGGCAAAATATAAGTGCATAAATTTCAAATTTTGTTTATAACTATCAATTTTTTTTTTATAGTTTTATTTTCTTTCCCTTTCAGAGCCCTATTAATAACGAATACACAAGAACAGATCTTTGTTGATACCCCTGGATTTCTTTACATGGGGTTTCATAAAAACAAAGGTTTATCACAAAGTCTAGCTGAGCTTAAAGAAAACATTCAGTATGCAGTGTAGGAGATAAATCCCGAAATGCTTCAAAATGTGCTTTGCAAATCTGTCTATATACCTGAAAATTGCAGGTATAAAGACAGAGCAAATGTTGAAAGTTTTCAATAAAGTTTTGACATAAGATTTTTAAATCTATTTGTTTTGTATCATAATTAAGTAATAAATATAAAATTGTGTCAGATTTTTTAAACATTTGCCTGATTTCATTGAAATAATTAATTCTGGGATACCATGCATTTCATGTGCGAAGATACTTATTTTACAAAGTGCACAGATAATTATAGGTACTATACTTCTACTACTTTTACTAGTACTACTATTACTAAACAAACAACAAAATAAACAAAAATCACCATCAGCCAAAATTCAAGTGAGCTCTAAAGTTGTAGGATTAAGAGAAGATAACTGAATATTTTTTACGCGTCTGCTTTGAGAGAAGCTTTTCTCTATTTCTGTTGATCAAGTTTAAAAACAATTTGTATTTTATTTATACAGAAATGTTTATATTGTTTTTACTCCTGAATTCTGCCAAAGTTTGTTAAAACTGAATCACTTTCTTTTGCCAATAGCCAGTTTTTTCTGTAATAATCTATGAGGAATTAACAGGTATTCAAAGTTGATACAAATAAGTCAGTGACTTCAAACACTTGAGAGAAAAAATTTTTATCTCTGGTTTTATGTTCGCTACACTGCTCATGATATTCAGAAATGATATCAGATGTGGGACTCAGACAAAAGAATGTTAAAACCTTTACCCCACCAAATTCTTTATAGAATTGTTTTCCATGTCACTGCATTTTTTTGAGGGCATAAAAATCATGAGCACCTACTGTATTAAAATTGTTGTAACTTTCTTTGTATTGTGTGTATAGATTTTATTTTTTGTATACTAATAAAAGAATGGATGAGTAATATTTTGATGTAATGCATTATGTTTTGCATGCTTGTTTTGACATTGAAAACAAACAAAAAATTAAAAAAAAAAAATAAATAAAATAAATTAACAATTTAACATACTTTAAATTTTATTACTCATTGTGGACTTCCACATGTTTACATATGAGTAGACACCAGCATTTGTTTGCTCTCTTTCCTCTGACTAGAATATTTATTTGTTTCATTCACAAATAAAGTTATTATTTTGTTGTTTATAAATAGACAAAATAATTCACCTTCATAAAAGCTATCAGGTATATCCATGGGACCAGTAGCTTCCATAAATTTAGTCAGCCATGGATGATAGTAGCTGCTAGTCAACTAGTGGTCATCATAGCTTTTCTTTCCATCACTAGCATTTTTATCATCTCTATCTCTGACCATTTCACTGTCAATAATCGCTCAAGTAATGCCTTCAAAATCATCATTTGAGCCCGAATCAAAGAAAAACTCCTGAATAAAAGCTTTGTTGGGTATTGATGCAGCCATTTTTGTTAACAAAAAACTGCAACAAAATTAACATGGGTTTAATTGATGTTACACCTTGTGTAAATTGTAGAAGAATTCAAAATGACATCAGATAAGAGATGTTTAGTTTCATTCCAATGAGGTAGTAGGCTATTTCCAGCATAAAATACTGGAAATAACAGTTAATAAGTGTTTATTTATAGTAACCCATTTGAGGTGACAGAATGCTGCTAGAGATGCAAAGAGAGAGAGAATTCTATGGCGACAATTTTTGCCTCCAGCTAGATAAAGGTTAAGTAGTTGGATCTATTGCTAATCAATAGGAAGGACCCGGTTGTCATTCTGTGACTGGTATCTTTACTGATGCCTATTCCCTTGATATCCTACAAGAGGGTGCTTGTTTTAATGGGACTGTTGGAAAAACCTTTTTATTTCAAAAGTAGTCTATTTCAAAATGGATACAGAAAAATAACATTAGAATTCTTGATTTCTTGAAAGCAATCAAGCAGGAACGAATTCTTGAGCAATAAAGTAACGAATCAGATTTTAGGGACAGGCAAGTTTTTACACCTAGAAATCATGGATTAAAAAAAAAAAAAAAAAAAAAAATGAATTGGAAATTTTGATATAAACAGGATTTTCAGCAGGAACACTAGAATAAAATTTGAAATTGCCAACTGTTCAAGGATGGTGACGTATAACAGAAATACAGAAGCATCAGACAAAACTGAACTATTCAGGAAATGACCAAGTTACTGAACAAGAAAGGAAAATATTTAGGAATACTGGAAACCAATCCAATCAAGAAGAATGAAATATGATCCAGTGCTCCTGTTATTTATCTAGATAAATCCAAAGAGATAAAAATCCAAAGAAGAATAAGCAATATTATTGACCCTGTTCTGGCATCTTGGCTTCAGTCACTTTCCCACTGCTGTAAGGTTACCTGCCTGTTCCTTTTCTATAAATACTTTCATAGTAATTATTCGGATGAGTTCTTCACTATAGTAATTAGACTAGACTCTTTGAATTTAAGTGCAGTTGTATACTGGTAACAAGGTTTCATCAATTTACAGTGGAATTCTCTTCTTGCTCAATGCTTTCCAGCCAACTTTAATCTGCAAAAATTTAAATGCAATGTCAATTGCTACCTACTATCCTCCTGATTACTCTTTTGTTCTCACTCCTTAGCAAAAAAAAAAAAAAAAAAAAAAAAAAAAATCCAGCAAAGAATACATCTAAAGAACAAAGAAAATAATGAAAAATGAAATCTATCAGCAGTAACACCTTGGCAGTGTCTATTGTGAGATATTTGGAGTTCTTCCTAAACTAGATAAGAAATGAGGAACTTGAATGCAAGAACAAACAAATTGTTGACAATGTATAAAGTTACACACCTGAGAGGGAATATAAACAGGCTATATTTGAAAAAGAAAGAGGGATGTGTTGAGCCTGCCATCAAGGAACTTCAGGATGACACAAAGTCAATGAGAGCCAAAAGTGAGTAGGACTAAAAGCAGGGCAAATAGAGGATCGGATGGTGGCAAAACAAGAAACAAAAACCGAAATGAAAAACAAGAATATAGACATCAAAAGAGGAATTGAAAATGAGATAACATTTCAAGAGAGAAAACTAATTTTTTTTTTTTTTTTTTTTTTTTAAATAAGGTCACAGAACAATTCTTTATGAACTCTATCAAGGCCAAAATAGGATGCAATAACATTGTAAATGTAAACTATGTGGAGATGAAATCTGTCAGTTACAAGTTGACAAAGAAGAACAACAAAACAAAGGTGTGTTTGGGTATGATTTGTCAACTGCTAGGAACTGTGCAAACTAATGGTATACTTATAAATCAGTATCTGTCAGAGATAATAAAAACAAAATGTTATGGGATTTTGAACAAAAAACAAAAAGACCTAATCTAAAAGAGAAGACCAGTCTTGTAAAGAAAGAAAAAGAAATCTGTCACTGTTCCATAGAATAAAATTGAAAGTGAAAAGCTGGAAAATATCAGTGAACTGCTGATCATTATTAATATACTTGTAATAGCTCTGAAGAGACTGGAAAAGATTTTGAAAGAACTGGAAGTGTCAAGAAAGAATTGAAATCACCCAGACAACAGCCAAACTAAAATCAGCTACAATACTGAAGAGAATGCTGATTTGTACCAAAATTAAGTTTTCAAGTACTAAATTTTAAATCAGCTGTTTTAAGGAGGAACTTTCATACATGTAGATGAATAAGATTGTCTTACTGCTAAATATTTTATGCATCCCGCAAGACACTTTTGTTTATATTGTAATTTATTTTTTTTTGTAGTTTGTATAAATTTATTTGCTGGCTATACATCTTGAAAAATACAATGGCTGTACTGCATGATATGGAAGATAAAAAATAATTTCCTCTATAACATTGAAGCACTCAACAGTGAAATCAATTAATTTGCCTAATGTATGCTTATTAAACACTTTTTCAAGTTCATGAAAAAATGGAAGTCAGTGTCTAATCAAAAAAGGAAGATGGTTTGTCAGTGAATTATAGTTTAGTCAGTGATGCAATTCTTTTCATTGATAAAATATATCTTAGATATTTTTTTTAAGCATATTTTAGTAAACTCTCATACAAGCTGCAATGTGGTAGTGTAATTTTCTGCAGTTGTATTACTTGAAACAACAGAAATGTGGTTCTACAGAGGGATGTGGAGGACACCATGGACTGAACTTGTGAGTAACAACAAAGTTTTGGATAAAACGGAAATGAAAAGGAAACTAATACTCAACACCAGGATAGACAGTTGAGACTTCTAGGGCATATGAAGAAGGAGGGCTTGGAAAATCTGATACTCATAGGACAGAGTACAAGAGAAAGACAACACGACATACTTGATGAGCTTTAGTAAATGGATGGCGGAACAGGGCTTTGGAGAAACAGCAGAAGGACAAGGTTTATTAAGTGCTATGAAGGAACAGGGGTTGTAGAAAGTCATGATCACCTATATCCTGAGGGGACACAGCACATAAAGAAGAAGAAGAAGAATGTAGTCAATGAAAAATTTATTTTCAAACCTCATCTGACAAAGGTCACATGAAAGGGAAGCATATCTGATGCTTCCATGGCTTTACTAAAAAAAAAATGAATTTATATTACTATAGCATAAGATTTATCTATGTAATCACTTTAACTTTCCTGATAACAAGGTAACATGAACCTACTGTGACCAAAGTTTATAACAAACTGATCAGGGACAACTGAATGTTCTAACCTCTATCAAAAAAGATAACTATTTTAATGATAGTAAAACAAAAGGTTAGCTGTTAATTATTTATTACTATGTCATGCACATGACAAATACCTTTCTACATGACAGTTGAAGGTCTACTTGATTCAGTGCCATCTTTTAGTTTCTGCTTGTTGGGTCACTGTGTCATTCCAGAAGATTTTTCTTGTCAGAATCCATCTTACACATTTACAAATGTACCATTCATCTGTGCATTGAATACTGCTGCCATATCTGGTCAAATGTTCCTGTTATTCATTTTGAGGTTTTTGACTAAATCTCAAGAAAGATCTGTAATCCTGACCAGGCATCTCAACTTCAGTCACTTTCTCACCAACATGGTGTGGCTTCCCTGTGTCTGTTCTACAAATATTTTCAGGGCACCTGCTCTGATGAACTTGATGCCCCGACTATATCTTTTCACTTTCAATTTGAGAATAGTAACTTTCAAAATGGAACACTAACTTTAAATTTGAAAATAGTAATGTTTGAATCAAACAAATTGATATATCCCTGAAAGGGATATATTTGTTCGAAGTAGCAAAGTGGTTTTGGACTACTGTAACCAGGTAGGACAATCTAGCATGTAGCCGTAATGGACTGGTCCTCATGGTGGTAAGCAATAGGCGAAGACAATAGGCGTAGTTCATATACCTCCACATCAGTCTGTATTTATGGCTGACACCAGCCAATCTGTGAGGCGGAACCAGGTGTATGTATATTCATGACATCACCTCCCCCTGAGCTAAATTTTCCCGTGAAATTTAGCTTCAATATCTTTTCTTTTTAGGGTCTGGACTTAATAGATTGATTTTTTTCCTAAGTCTTTTTTGCCTCAAACTTCCATGCAGTGGTGGCATTTGGCATACTGGTACCTCTGGCCTTAAATTAGGGGATATCTTCATTGACGAATGTTGACTTACTGGAACAGGAATTTCAAATGCGTCATACAGGACTTCCATTGGAATCTTTTCAGTATTTTCTGTGACCTCTGTAGTGTGTCTGGGTCTTGATTCCAATGTCTTTGCACCGTAGTTTTTCCCCTTTTATGTCATATATGACCTGTTCAATTCTTTTGTTTATCATTCCTTCTTCCCAATACATTTTTCCAGCCCTAAAGTTCTTGAAAAAAAACTGTCACTTGGCTTATATGCTTTAGTCATCTGGTTTTCTTTTTTAGCAGTTTTCTTCGCCGGACTAGGCAACAGCCTGTCGAACACAGAGCATATTTTTCTCGCAAACATTAACTCTGCTGGCGATAACCCGATGTCGTATTCGGGTTTGGTGCGATTCTATATACTGCCAAAAATTTCTGAATACTTCTTTCGTTCGTGTCCATGCCTTGGTTTTTCTTCAATGCTTGTTTAAAGGTGTCCACGAATTTTTCCGCCTGACCATTTAATCTTGGATGATATAGTGACATTGTCACGTGATCAATCGACAATGATGTACAGAATTCCTAGAATTCTCTTCCCGTAAACTGTATTCCGTTGTCGCTGACTAAAGTTTTAGGGAGTCCAAAGCAACTAAAAATTTCATTAAGTGCGTTTATTGTATTTGTTGCAGTTGGATGTCTGCACTTTACAATTTCTGGCCACTTAGTAAAACTGTCCCCAATGATCAGGTAATAAGATCCATTTATAAGCCCTGCATAGTCGATATGCAATTGAGTCCATGGGACATCTGTCTTGGTTGAATCTTTACTGGTGGATCCCTTGCTGCCAATTGACATCCTCTGCACTGTTTCACCAAATTTTCTATGTCTTGGTCCATCCTCAGCCAATAAATATAGCCTCTCATTAGAGATTTCATTCTCGAAATCCCTGGATGGCCAGTGTGAAATTCTTTCAGAATTTTCTTTTGCAGAGTAACCGACATTACAACTTTATCTGCGTATAGTAATACCTGTTCGCAGATTGAAAAAAGGTGACACACTAATTCATTTTTTAGTTTTCTCGTTCAACCAGACTTGCTTTTTCATTTTTTTTAATGAAATCATCATTTACCGCTGCTTTTTTTCACATCTTATAGCGTAACCAATAGTGTTGCATAACAGACCCGACAATTCACTTTCGTCTTTTAGCGCTGCTATTACTGTTTCTTCCAGTGGTTCTGTATATTTCGGTATCAATCTTGATAACCCATCGGCGTGACCTAGCTTCTTTGAAGGCACATATTCTATTTTGAAATTATAATAGAATTACACTCCAATGCTGTAGTCAATTTACTGTGTGAGTTGGTATACCTTTTTTTTTAACCAAATATTGTTAACAGCGGTTTGTGGTCTGTTTGCAGAATAAATTCTTTCCGTATAGAAACCTGGGAAATTTTTTTACAGCGTAGATTATTGCTAAACTCTTTTTCGATTTGACTGTAACTTCGTTCTGCAGGCAGTAACGGTCTCGAGGCATGTGCTATTGGCTTCGTAGATCTGTCCTCAAATTTATGAAGCAATACCGCACCTAGTCCCTCATTACTGGCATCTGCTGCTATAATGATTTTCCTCTTCAGGTCGAAATGTGCTAATGAGAGGTTTGCTAATAGACAGCTTCTTATTTTTTAAAAGCCTGTTCGCATTCTTTCGACCATATCCACTTTGCGCCCTTTTTCACCAAATTATTTAAAGAAGCTCTCATATCATACATTTTTGGGATATAAATGCTATAGTAACTTACTAATCCCAAGAAGGTTTGGAGTTTAGCCACATTATCAGGTGCTGGCATATTTTTTATAGCCTCAGCCCTTTCTGAATCCGGTTTTCTTCCTTTACTGTCAATGCTCTGCCCTAAATATTTTATCTTCTTTAAGGAGAACTCGCATTTTTCAGCACACAGCTTGAACCGTATTCCTCAATTCTCTGAAATACTGCTCTAATATGCGTTTTGTGTTGGGCCTCATTTTCACTTTTAATTAAAATATCATCTAAATATGCAATTGCATACTCCATACCAGCCAACATTGTGTCCATTATTTGCTGGAATAGGCTTGGCGCTAACTTCAATCCAAAAGGAAGACGATTTAGTTTAAAAATCCCTTTATGCGTGTTTATTGTCAGGTACTTCGAACATTCTTCACTGACTTTAACCTGAAGGTAAGCCTCCGATAAGTCCAACTTTGAAAACACTCTACCTCCAATTAATTTAGTGAATATATCCTCTAGAGATGGTAGAGTGTACACATGGTCTTTCACACAATCATTTAAGCCTGTCGAAAAGTCAGCACACACTGATTTTTCGATTTTTTTTTTATATATACAGTTGGAGACACCCAATCTGAGTAATCGACTTCTGAAATTATGCCAATTTTCTCCAACCTTTCTAATTCCTCATTTATTGTGTTTAGTGCCAAAAATAGTACTTTTCTCTTTGATTTAAAGATTGGCTTAATATTTTCTTTCAATTCGAAGTTGACTTCTGTTTTTGTGCACAGACCTAGTCCTTCTGAAAAGATGTGAGGGAATTCGCCTTTCAAATCCATAATATATCTTTGTTTGCTTCGTCTTATAGTTCTCTATGACGTTAACTTTGTTACAGAAAGAATTTACCGGTAATTCCCATAAATTAAACAATACGATCCAGTCTAAACCAAAGAGATTTACAGAACCAGGGAGCCCATACACTTTTGATTTGTGAATTTTCCCCATGAACGAAATGTTACATTTCAATTCACCCCTAAACTCAAGTCTTTTTCCTGACAATTTTGTCTGTGTTAGTCAACAGTGGGTAACCTATTTTTTCCATGTTTGCTCGTTTATTACTGAGATATCACTTCCTGAATCGAGTAATAATTTTATGGTCTGCCCATTTATTTTTACATTGAGGCATTTTCTTCTTTGACCCTCCGCAATTTTGTTTTTAGACAAAACTATGTTCACCTTTGTTTGAGACTTTGCTTTTACTTTTCTCTGTTTTGCCCGACAATGGGAACTTCTATGGCCTACACGCCCACAATTAAAACATATTTTATCCCTAAAGAAACAATCCTTCTTTATATGCTGTCCTCCTGCATATAACTGAACATACATTGAACTGCATATGATTTTTCTTTCTTTATTTTGCATCCACTTCTGTTGTCTTACAGTTTATACTCGCGAAATGCTCTTCTCAATCCGAGTATTATCTTTTTTTATGTTTATAAGTTGCTGACATTCTTCCGTTATTTTTTGTAGCATAATCTTCGTATCCTGTTCCATGATAGTGAGGATTCTTGATCTAATTTCTTTGTCCTTCGGTGTCATTAGACCCTGCACAAAAATTAAAAACTTGAACATGTCACTTGACAATTCCTTTAATTTAAACGCCTCACACTGTGCGTTAACCATACCTGCATATGTGACAAAATCATCATCATTTTGTTTTACGATATTTAGACACTTGTATCGTGGATGAAACAGTATCTCTTTTATAAAAAATTTGACAAAATTTCTACTGTTTCACTGAATGTAATTTCTTCTGGCTTCTTTGGGAGGATTAAATTCACGTATTTTGTATTTTCTTATGTTCCCAACTTCTACAACAATAGAGTGATTTTTTCCTCATCGCACCATTGTTCGCATCTTTTCGTAAATGTTGTTTCAAACATACGAAAATAAGACGAAAACGTTGAACCACTGTCAGGGTCGTATTTAAATTCAGAGAGTGAATTTGAAATTCCTTCAGCAGAAAAAAATCTAGAACCCGGTTCTTTTGTTGTCCTAGATAATACGTTTTCCCAAAGTGATTTATTGTCTTTTGCCTGTTGTTTGAACAACTTTTCAAACCTTTCTTGTTGCTGAATAAATTGTTGTTGCTGTTGTTGGAATTGTTGCTGTAAAGTGACTTGTAGCACCTTAGTTAACTCCGCAATTTGTTCCATTCTGCCAACGTATCCACAAGAAAAAATTTTGCTCCAATTTATGTAGACAATAAAATTTTCTAAGTCCAAACATTTGGTTCTTACTTTCCGTAAGCGTCGCACAAGTTTTTCCTTTTCTAACGTTCCTCGTTAATAAGCGTTAAAACAAAAATGAGGGAAAAATTACTTACTTTCTGTAAGCGTTGAACAAGTCTTTTTAACGTTCTTTGTTAGTAAGTGTTGTCAACTGTATTTTTTTTCTTTTAACTTGTAAGGTCGTTTTGAATCCCGTTGCCAACTGATATGTCCGGGAAAGGGGTATATTTGTTGGAAGTAACAAAGTGGTTGTTGACTACTGTAACCGGGTAGGACAATCTAGCATGTAGCCGTAATGGACTGGTCCTCGTTGTAGTGGTAGGCAATAGGCAAAGACAATAGGCGTAGTTCATGTACCTCCACATCAGTCTGTATTTATGGCTGACACCAGTCAATCATATTACAGTGAGGAGGAACCAGGTGCATGCATCTTCATTACATCACAAATAGAAAATATAGAAATAATTCTATAGAACAAAATGATTGAATCTTCATTATAAATAAAGCATGTTAATTAAAATATCATGTCTTCCAGTTTTAAGGCTTTCATGATTTTGCCTTGAATGTCTGCAATGAAATTATAGCACATCGCTGGTGTCACCATTGCAAGGCAGCATTTTCGTAATTTTCTAGGGTCTGGAGCCTATGCTCTTTGATGCTCAAGGTTAACCCTTCTCTTATTAGAATTTCCTGGGTATTTTCAGCCAATTTCCTCTTTACTTTAGCTTTGAAAATTGACCAAACATTCTCAATTGAATTGAACATGAGGCTGTAAGGTACTAGCCTCAAAATTTGATCATCGGAAAATTCCTCCTCATCTAAGAATGATTCGAGTTTTGAGTGGCAAGGTGCATTGTCAATGACAAGATCGACAGATTGATCATACTTTTCCTTAGCTACATGCAATGCCTTTTTAATGAAATCACATGCCAAGTTACTTGTGTATAATCCCTGCCTGACTTCACTGTAAATTAGGCCCAATTTGCTGATACAGCCTATTACATGTATGTTAACACCTTTTGATGATGCTGCAATTCTGATGCACCTTGTACATTTTCAAGATTGCCCTTCACTCCTTGAAATATGAATACTGAAGTTTGTTTCATCCAGGAAGAAGAGTGGCAACTTAAAATTCAAGGAGTTCTTCTGCAAACCTTTTTCTCTTTTCTTTATTCTCTAAAGTGTTTGCTGTATCTGACTTGAATCTGACCCCTTTTCAGAGTGTATAAAAGCATGTATAGGTGCCAATGTAAAGTCTGCTTGTACAATTTTAAATTGAATTTCTGGTAAATGATGTCAACTAGCTCATTAAGTATTATTCTGGGGCTTTCTTCAATTTTCTTCCACATAAAATCTTTGTGCTCATTTGATGCTTTTCTGAACCTTTGTCCACCTCTTGAGTCTTCCTTTTTACCTTGGGATACCAACCTGTAAGCAGCTGCCCAAGGGATTCCAATTTGTCAAGCTTCTGACCGCCAATCTCCATCTGTAGACAGTCAGAATTTGAGTTTTCTTTTTTTCATTTTCAGTCTTCTTGTATGATCTCAACATAGTATTGAATTTTAAGAAACACTTTAGTTAATATATTTTTCAACCTTTATATATTATTAAAAAAATATACATACAAGTTTTGCTTTCAGTTCATACAAATTTAAATTCATAAAATTTAAAGTATTTCATTATATTTGAAGACCCTTAGGTAAATAAGTATTTTTATCAAATTAAATTCAGTGTTTAAAAACAATTTTAACTTTGAAATTTAAATATATAAGCAAAATACAAATTTGACTGGTTAATTTTTCATTTTTTTTTTTACTAAAAATAAATCATGCCATTTTGAAAGTTATTCTCAAATTGAAAGTGAAAAGGTAAAGATTGGCATCTAGGTACCACCTATTTACTGTTGAAATAGCTAAATGCAATGCCACTTTTACTCCAACAGTTTCTTTTCTCACAATTCTCATTTGTGGAACTCTTCCATTTACTTGCTTCCCTGATAACTACAAAAATTTAAATGCAATGTCAATCTCCATCTTCTGTTCATTTTTTGTCCTTTCCTCAATCTTTTATTTTATTTGAACTCCCTGTAACCCCCTGCATACTAGTGGCATTTCTGCCTTGATTAGAGTGAAATGATATAAATAAATATTCAAATAGCCATTCTTTAAACATAACATGTTATTATTTTGAAAATTTCTTGAATATTTCTTTATAAAATATTTCCACATAGAATCTTGTTTTGTTAGTATATTTTGCTGATGTATATTTATTCAGTTCTTAAATGCTTAATCTAAAGGTCTTGAAAGCTTTTTGTAAATTTACAAATAAGCTACATATGAATTTGCATATGTTCAATACACATCTACATTCAACAATATTAGACTGTAATAAGTTCAATAATTATCCTAAATATTTTATAGATATTGATAAAATTAAACTATGAGATGAAAGCACATTTAAAATTATATATTATTTCAATAATTTTTAGTCTATTTTTAACTGAAATCTAATTAATTTAATTAAAACATTTTAGTTAAACATTATAACAAGAGACAAAAAAATGAAAAATGTGTAATAAAATTATTTTTTATAAAAAAAAGAAAAAAAGACCTATTCAAAAAGAAAATATGCCAAAGGTATGAAAATGGAACATGCATTTCTTTTAGATACACAAAATGGAAAGTACATGGTATGCTCTGAAAGTACTGCCTCATTAAAAAAAAAAAAAAGAAATCTCCAAGGAAAATACAAAAGACACAGAGTGAAAAATAACACTATTGGAGAGGACTACAAAACACTATTGGAGAGGACTACAAAACACTATTGGAGAGGACTACAAAACACTATTGGAGAGGACTAAAAACACTATTGGAGAGGACTACAAAACACTATTGGAGAGGACTACAAAACACTATTGGAGAGGACTACAAAACACTATTGGAGAGGACTACAAAACACTATTGGAGAGGACTACAAAACACTATTGGAGAGGACTACAAAACACTATTGGAGAGGACTACAAAACACTATTGGAGAGGACTACAAAACACTATTGGAGAGGACTACAAAACACTATTGGAGAGGACTACAAAACACTATTTTTTAACATAGCCAATGGTGGTGAATATTTTTGCAAGTGATGAAACAAGAGCCTGCAGGTCATACTTATAAAAATCTGCCTTGGCAGAGGTGTCAAACTTCTTCAATCACACACTGCTGTTGTTATTGCTGAAATGAAATACCCAATGCCCAACTGTGCTCACATTTACTGTTTGGTCACTTTAAATTTTCAGGAAGCATTGACAATATTAATAAGTGCGATATTTTCCACATACCATTCAACATTACACCTATACATTGTATACAATTTCATGTCAGACGCCACTTTTACCTGATGGCCCCTCAACTGCTATCTGTAAAAAGGCAAAGACTTTGGGTTATTGATGTGAAAATTCTCTCTCTACAGTTATACCACCAACATCTATCGCTGACATTGTGGGTTAACAAAATAAAAGAGGATACATTACTTTCGGAGTGACTCTTGTAATATTTAGTGTTTGCCATGAAATTCAAATTATTCTGAACTTGAATAATATGTTTTTTAAATACATCCTCAAAAAAAAAAAAAAATTGCATCTGGTTTTCAGACAATACAAACAGTAATCATTTTTATAAAGTATCAGTTTGGGTTTAAAAGTCTCATTCACAAACTAATGACTTTAAAAGTCAACACCACATTCTTTCCATACAAAAAAGACCTTAAAAAAAAAAAAAAAAAAAAAAAAAAAAATAAAATAAAATTACCTTTAAGCTTTACAATTTCCATTTCTTTTTCTTGCTTTAACTGCATGAATTCTTGATTTCTATTTGCATCTTTCTGTTTACTATCTTCAGAGAATTTATCTAATTTTTGCTGTATTCTACTATATTCAGTTTCCATATCTTGATGCTGGCTCTGAAAGAAAAAAAAAGATAACATTAATAACTAGGAAGACTAAGAACAATTCCACAGTTTTTTCAAAGAAGCCATTTCAGTATAAACTGAGCATTTTAAGATGGAACTTACAATTATTATACACATTTAAGGAGAAAAAGACTCAAAGCAGCTTGAAATGCTAATGTAACACCTTATTCTAAGTGCAAAACGCATTAAATGATACTATGCATCATGGTGCTATAAATGCATATATGGCAGCACAAGAGAACAAATGAAATAAGAGAATGCTGCCAGTGAGGCAGAAAGAAAAGACAAAAATTGTTAAGATAAAATTCTTTGTATTGCTAATATAGAGGATCAAGGTGGAAGGTCTCTTTGAGGGCAAGGGAAGTGACCTGGAGGATAAGGAGAGTTGGTAGGTCCTGGAGTTGATGTGTATTTGGCCAGTTGACCAAAGTGATGATGTTGGCAGCTTGTTCGCTTGCCTGTAACTGCCAACATTGTCCTGAGTGGCATTCTTAAAAGCAGACAGGGTGGATCAGGACTCTGTTTTTTTTTGTTATGCAATGTTCATGACTGACTCCTTTCATGTTGTATTTTATATTTTTTTCTGAGAGAATCTGTTTTGTGAGTCAGACGTGATGTTCAAAGACCCTGCGTAAAGAGTAAATGTTTTTAAAATTTTATTTTTGCTTTTTCAGTGTTCAGATCCAGCTGATGGGTTTTGATGTAGAGTGAATCAGGAAGAGATCTAGTTTGAAACAGAGTATAACAATGGTTCAACTTGACATAAGATCATTATAGATTGATTTAATTTGATGGTACTATGGAATTTAAAGGTTACGTGTTGGTGTCTTGTAGGTGGATGCAGATTCACATGTAAACAATTAATGTAGAAACAACAAAAACTTAGTTTCTATTATAAACTGTTTATTCTTTTTTTTATGGTGGAAACTGTAGCGAAGTTCTCAGTGTCTCTTAAGTATGTCCATTTTCTTTTTCTGGTCCAGAAGTAAGTTAGGCCCGGTAAGGATAAGAATGGTTAAAATGTTTGAGCTCAAGTCAGCTTTGTGCGGAGTTAAAACAACCAAATTACTTCATGAGTAGAGCTGTAAAACATGTCCATACAGTCTATGTTGGAAAGAGGAAGGTTCTGTCCTTTCTGGGAATGGGGTCATAAAGTTGCAAAGATGACCAAATCTCTTTCTGGTTCCTTTATTATTAACATCATGAGAAAATGTATTTCATTTTCCTATAGTACCCACAAACTTTTGTAAAAATTAAAGTTATGTAAAACTCAAACTGTTTTTTTTTTTTTTCTCCACACAAGTGTTCTTAAACAGTTTATGGTATAAATTTTTTATTATTAGATGTCAATGTTATTTTCATTTCTTTTTTTATTCAACCAAAATCTTCAAAGAGAATTTTATTACTATGATTACAATGCCATCAATTGAAATATATACAGGAAGATATTTCGCTACCATAATAGAATAAACAAATTCTATCACAAAACATTTTTTTTAGTTCTATGAAGCACAGTATGTTAATATTTTCAACAAAGAAAATATATCAAGCAAAATTTATCAAAAAGGCAGCTGATAGAGATTTATTTAATTTGGCATATATACAATCATTTTATTATGTCTTTCTTTATACTGAAAGAAAAAAACAACAACAACAACAACAACCACAAAAAAGAAATAGTATTTCTATAAACAAGGAACATAAACTGTACATACCTGGAGCATTTTGTATTTATTTTGAATATCAGTCAACTTTGACATCATCTCTAGCTGCAATTCAAAATGAAAATTGTTTGTTAGAAAATGAATTAGACAGATAGACAGATTTACAATCTTAGAAAAGAGTAATTTATATATTATATGAACAATAACTGACATTGTGTGGGACAAACCCTTTTCTTTTGATCTGCTACATTAATATATAAATGTGTGTGTGTGTGTGTGTGTGTGTAAACATTTCTTTATGTAGTATGTTACTTGGTAAGCTTGTTTTGTAAGATACTTTGCTCATGTATGGTATACAAGAACTTAAAATCCGGGACTAAACAATAATTTGTATGTATATGGTGAATCTATAAGATCTTTAATCTGATATGTAGCTCTTTGCTGAATTTTGATCTGAAACTTTGAATGCTTCATATTAGTGTGATTTAAGTGCATCGACAAGGAAGGATATTATGTTGAAAAATAAATACTTGACATGTAAAATAAATGCTTTTTTCATATTCCTACCTAAGTGGTATTTAAAGTTTGTCCAATGTTAGGTTTCTTTTTTTTTTTTTTTAAATTTTTGTATTCCACATTGACAATATTACGCAGAAAAGAAAAATCATTTCCAAATTTTGGTCAATGTGAGAAATGGTGTGTATGTTATTACAAATAACATTAGCATTTGGATAACAATATAGCTGGGATAATCCCAATCAAAGCAACTAAAATGTAAGGTGAAAGTTAGGTTCATGTTCCAGTCATTGGTTTGGAGATATCCTCACAAGGAGACTCCTTCACTTGTGTTTAGATCTCAGAGTTGAAACATCCAAAGCTAGCCACATGTTACACAAAACTGAAGTTGACAAATTCATGAGATTGTTCAAAATCTTGGAATAATGATGATGATGATTGGAATACTTTAAGAATTTTAACAAAGTATATTTTATTTTGCTGCAATTAACATCTTTGTTCCCCACCTCACTTCTAATGCTTGACAGTCATTTGCTTGTGTTCCCATTTTTCAAAGAATGGAATGATCTTATGACTTTTTCTTAGTAGACTGCTGTTATTCTTAATGGCAGCCTCTGCCAACTCTTTACTTTCTTTCTGGAAGCTTTAGTAGTCTTTCCAAAGTGTGCCACATCTAATCCAATAGGCTTGTCACCAATGATACATTGGTACAATTTGACCATTTATTTATGTTCTTACAGGTCTACTTTGTTTGACACAATATATGGGCACCTAGCAACTTGATTGAATTCTGATAACATACTTATAAAAAAAGACAAAAAAACTTTCCCCATGACTAATAGCAAGGCTATGAAGACTTCTTTGGTAGGCCTAACATAGAAATAAACATTATATGGGAGTGTTAATAAGGAAAAAAAGACTAGCAAGATTTCAACAACAGCATCTACAGTAGAAAAGAGAGTGCAGCCAAGTGTGACAAGCAACAGCAATTGTCAACATATAGGTTTGGTTTAGACAGGACTGTCCTTAAATATAACAGCCGAAGTTTCAGGATTATATTTAATACAATTGTTTTCAACAGACCATTACATCATTCTCCAACATGGTATTGGCCACATTAGAAGCACCAACATACATTTACAAAATATAAACAAATTTTACAAATTATAACTTTGACAAAACTTGAGTACAAATCCATTTATATACAAATCAAATACAGAGGTGACATCATTACAAACAGAAAAGATTTTATGTATTTTATAAGCTGGACAAAATTTTTTTTTAAATACCAGACAGGGGAAAGTTTAATGTAGGTAAATGTATTGAAGTAACAACCAAATAAATATAATTTGTTTTTGTTGAAATAAAATAAAACTAACAAATTTCTTTTAATTTCTGATGTCCATTTTATAAACAAGTTAATAATTTTCTGTGAAGTATTGAAAATTAACGTTGCTATAAAATCTGATTAAGAGTATAACATCACTACATTATGGAAGCCATAGCGTACTGACTAAAAGGTATAATACAACAACAAAAATATATATATATATATATATATATATATATATATATATATATATATATATATAACAGTAGTAGAGCCCGCGTTGCCGGGGATGTAACAATAAGAGATAGATCAAGTATCGACTATCATAAAGACTGAAAAATAAAATTGACAAAGATTATTGTTTAAGGTTGACGGACACGCATATCTTAATTAGTTTTTTTTTTTTTTTTTTTTTTTTTATTTAATTGGTCAAACCCAAACTCAAACAAAAACATTGTTTACAATCGTTATGAGTCTATCGATTGGTGAATAGAATTTTATTATAAACAATTGTCTTGTAAATGGAATTTTAAAGCATTCTGAATGTAAATAAAGAAAAAAATTGTGCAAGACAATAAGAAATACTACCTGCCAAAAAAAAAGTGGATGTTTGTTTTATCGGCTGAAAATGTAAGAAACCGATCCCATACATAAAAGGAACACACACAAACAACCTGGGTTTTTTTTAACCTAAGTCACCCCACGGAATCGCTAAAACATAGAGCATAGTCTGATGAAAAAGACGCCAAAGTTTATTAAAACAAAATTTTATCACAAAATGCTTATATTTTTATGAAGAGGATAGACTAAATTTTTTTTTAATTATTTTTTAAAATTTTTTCCATCTTTTTAGAATATTCTAAATTTTGATTTAAAAAACCTTGTTTCTCTTTTGTCGCAACAAGGGGTAGTAAATAACAGATAATTTTTAGCTGCTTTTTTGTATTTACACACATTAATTTGGAAAATCTTGCAAAAATAAAAATAATTGTCAGATGTTAATGAAACTTTCAGAAACTATTTACAGATGATCGAAATTATTATATGTTTTTTTTTTATTAAAGGCATGGCAGAAATATTTTTTTTATATTTATTAACACCCCCATAACTAATTTTATGAAAAACTCTAGAAATTCGAGACCATCGGTTTTAGTGATTACAATAGTTAAAAGCACAAGGCTTTGAAGAATGCAAATTATGTATTTTTTTGTTTTTTTTTGGCCAACGTACCTGAAAATCAGCTGTGAATTGTAACATACAAAACTCAATAAAACAAATATATTATTTAGTTTCAACAAATGCTTTTATTTGTTTTAATTTGTTTTTATGAATATGGACAATATTTTCTGAAAGCAAAAATTTTTCAATGAAAATTGAATTTTTAATACAATTATTTCTTATTTCTTTAATTTTAAAAAAGATTTTTAAAAATGTTTAAATTGAATTTTAAAAATATTTTAACATTAGTTAAAAGCAACATCAACCTTTCAAAATGTCCATGTGATATTGTCATTGTCTAGCGCTTTGAAAATTGTATAATTTGGACCAATCAGATTAGCCATGGTAATTAAGAAATGTAATTTTTGTGTTTATAGTCGGACAGTAATTATCAAATGCGGAAGACCAACCAGAATACAATTTAGTTGCATTATTTGAGTTCAGCATTGTTCTCCGCTGTTAAGCCCTTTACTTTTATGTAAACACGTATGGAGAAGTTAATTTGAGTTTTCAATTTCAACTGAGAAGGGTACCTACAAGTAACAGTATCATCTTATGAAATTTAACTACTGCTAAACTTTAATTTATATGATCTTATTTGTATATTAATCTCATTTATGACATTTTTCCATAAATGAAATATCGAAATTAATAATAAAATGAATGGAAATACAAATAACACAGTAAAATGTAATAAATGTACATAAAATTATAGTATTTTATGTACACTTCTGATAAAATTTCATAAGAAAGGTACCTAAATTAATTAGATACCTTTTTTTATGAAATTTAATCTCACTATTAACAGTCTTATTTTTAATTTCTTTATATTTTCCATAAAGCATCGTAAACGTAAAAAATGAAAGCTAAGTACAAAAAAAAAAAAAAAAGATAAAAAAAAAAAAAAATTAGAGCGCTGAAAGTTTTTCTTAAAAATAACGAGGTAAATAACTTGTTCACTTAAATAATTTCACTTCCTTCCATCCGTTAGAAAGAATTACCCTCCCGTAAGTTATCTAAACGTCATGAATGTGCCTTTTGTCAATCGACAAAGCGACGCGAAAGGTTATGACCTGCTTTGTTTTATTTTCAAATTACATTTTTTCGGGCAGAAGCTAAGTTAAGCTTGGTTCAAAATATTTTAAATAAACAGTATAATATCTGTTTTTATTAAAATCAGTTTTGAAAAAATGATAATTGACTTTTAAAAGAATATCAAAGTAAGATTTTAATCTTTTTTTATCAAATCGAAAAAATGATTGAAAATGATTATCTGTCCTTTTTTTTTTTTACCAAAAAAAAAAATTTTTAACGAAAATTTCAGACGTGCTAGGAACAATTAAAAATGTAAAAAATACCCCAAAAATACTTTTGATCTTTCCTGTTTAATAATAATATGAACATTAGACGATGAAATTTTGTTTTCGTCCAAGTTCGGCCTTTTTTCATCATGCTATGCTCTTTTGTTTACATTTTCGTGGGTGAGTTGTCCCCTTTCATTCTCACGATGTGTCTTAATCGTGTTTTCAAATTGATTTTCTTAAAAAACAACTGTGTTTTTCCCCCATTTTCGGGCGCCGTTAGAACCACCAAAGGTAATTTTACGCAGTCCTGTGAAGTTTTGTTGAAATCGGCTAAAAAAATGTAGGAAATTCGATCCAACATATAAACGTTACGGACGCACACACAACCTGCGTTTTTTTATAATAAGTAAGATATATATATATATATATATATATATATATATATATATATATATATATATATATATATATATAAGGCTTAAACACTAAAATTCCATGGTTATAATTTATTACATTGGAATCGTAATCACGATCCAATTCGTAGGTCTGATGAATTGGATTGTGATTACGATTCCAATGTAATAAATTTATACTATAAATAACTATTTCTATTTTATTGCTTTTGATAACACTTTTGGGTGATCATTTACTTTTAACAGGAGAGTAAAAATTGGGGATAAAGAAGGATCTTCTGACAAGAGTTGAACTTACATTTCAATAATGCATCTTTTATGAACACCACTGAAACATTTCTGCAGCAAAAGTGCCAACAAGGATTAAGAAGTAATGAAGTTTATAATAAAATGATCTTGAAAAATTGCTTCATTTTATGAAAAACAATTTTTTAATGTTATTATTTCCCATAGCTATATGAAATATTCTTTCAATTCATATTTTACTATTACAACAATTTATATAGATTTTCAATCAATTATGGTAAATTATTCAATGCTGTGCCATAAGAAAGAATACTGATCACAAGAGAACAGAATCCACACAAAACTAATGTCTCATTACTAATGTCTATAACCTATTTGACTATATTGTAAGCAATATTGGAAGAGCACTATTATACAATATCATCTCCTATGGCAGTGAGTACTAGGTAATTTCTTCAAAGATGATGAAACTTGACACAACCGACATATTATAAAGATGTTCATCTTGTACAAGGCCCAAAAGCCACTTGAGATAGAGGGTTACAGAGTAAGAGGCACCAGCCCAAAGCAAGGTGATAGTGCCACAAAGATGCAAGGAGCCACTGGAAGTGAAAAAGAAGGAAAATACTTTAGAAGAAACTGGAAACTCAAATCTAAACAGGAAACAAGATAATCCTCTACTCCTGTTCAAAAGAAGAATGCTGAGAATACCATGGAAGAAATAAGTGAGCAATGAGAAATTTTTATGAAAAATAGAAACCAAAAGGACACTTATATTTGAAATCAGAAAAAGACAGTTGAAATGAGGAAAGAAGGCTCTGAAAATTTGACACTCACAGGACAAATTAAAGGTAAGAGTATAACATCAAGTAACCTACCTAATAAGCTTGTCTAAATGGATGGTAGAACAAAGGTTGGAAGGATAATAAAAAGATTAACACTGCTAGCAGCTACAAAGGATAGGAAATTACAGACAACCATAATTACTCACATCCTGAAGGGACATGTCACAAAAAAGAAGTTGTATGACCTTATCTAAAAAAAATTACTCACATCCTGAAGGGACATGTCTTTAAAATGAGGTAATATCTCAATTTTAATTGATGTTAACAGACCAGTAGGCATTCGAGGTATTATGCTATATAAAATTAAGCATCTTGAGCCAGACATGATGTAACCACTTATCTCATTTTTACATTGATGTTTTAATTTGAAAAGTAATGATTGGAAAGGCAACTGGATCATTTATGACTGTGCTGATATTAAAAAAATGCTGTTGTATTATGTTTGAATTTTACCGAGTGTAGCTTTATAACCAGGTTTAATGAGTATCAACTTGTAACATGTCAGATCATACAATTTGTATATCAGCAACTTTAAATTCTGATAATGGTTACACAATAGCTTTTGTTAAAACTAACTAACAGGCATTTTGCTGTCATTGCCTGGGTAGGTAAGGTAGGGGATGGATTGATTACCCATGTGCTCACACACTTTTCAGTGTCAATCATTATAGCCTGTCAGTGACAAAGACCACAGTCAAGATAAATAATGATGAGACAAAATATACTTAAATTTGGATTTGCTCTTTTCACAAAGGCATTTATGTAAAAGTGATTTTAAGTGAAATTCAAACTTGGTTTGCTGAGTGTCTTCAGATTCAATTAACCACTGATATCTCTATCACAGGTGAATCACTATTAGCCAACAATTATTAGCAATAAATATTCACTTGGAGTCAACCTGAAATATGATAGCAAGATACTGAAAATTATTACATTTATTTTTAAATAAAGAGAATATATATGTGTGTGTGTTTAATGACAAGGGTTCAATATTTACCTTGACTCCCCACTGAGTCAGGTTGTGACACAAGGTCGCTTTTTAACATAGGAACCTGAATGAAGACACTCGAGCCAATGGTCTTGGCTCGTCTAAACTGGTCATAGCCAGTCATACCACCACTATGGAACAGATGCTATGAAACAAGTCTGAGGATTCCATCAAGGTAGAGATCACAAGGGAAGAGAGAAGGTCTCCAACACAGAACAGATACTACAACTGCAGCATCTACTCTGACGAGGTTGGGGGGGTTGGGGGTTACATCCTTCTCCTCTTCTGCTCCTTCCAGAAGAAGAGTCCCAGACTGACAAAGGTTTTGTCTCAAAGAGAAATGGGCACAGCTTAGCTGAGAGGTTGAGTCCATTAAAAACTGTGGGGGAGATAAACACGTTAGCAAGAACCTACCAAGTTAATGAGGCGAGGACTTAATCTAACAGCAACAGAACAATAACAGATATAACATATTGGTCTTTCATATATGTAAGCAAGTTTAAGTCAAGTGATTACTGATGTAATATAAACTTTTATTTCCGAATACTGGGAAAAATTAAACACAATTTGCTCTGATTTTGAGTAGACGTCAAATTTCATGTGATCATTACAAGCAAGCAAGAATATAAACAAATCACCAAAGTTTTACAAGGGTAACTGAAATAAGGGTCTACAGTTGGTAAATGAACAGATAAGTATACTGTCATCAGGTGGCAGTGTTGTTGATTTCTTTTTTTTATAAAAAATAAAAAATTAGATAGTTTTCTAAATTTAAATCAGATTTTTTTTCATTTTTTACATATAAGAAAGCAAAAGAAAAAGCAAAGCTTATATGAATAACTTGAGAGATTAAGATAATTAGGATATTTTAGGGTTGCCAAATTAACAATTTTTTTCTATTATAATAGATTTTCCCCCAATTTAACCAATAAAAATCTACATTTAATTTTTATAGTTTTGGGTGCATCTACATTCAACTTAAACTTGTTTTTTTTTTTCAGCAGATAAGGTCATACAACTATTTTATTCTTACAGCATTTTAAAATAACAGATAGACATGGCGATCATCAGCTATGTATGATTTATTTGTATATAAATAATCTTGTAATTGTTTCGTTTTTTTAGATAAGGTCATACAACTATCTTATTCTTAGATCATTTTGAAATAACAGATAGACATGGCGATCATCAGCTATGTATGATTCATTTGTATATAAATAATCTTGTAATTGTTTCGTTTTTTTAGATAAGGTCATACAACTATCTTATTCTTAGAGCATTTTGAAATAACAGATTGACATGGCGATCATCAGCTATGTATGATTTATTTGTATATAAATAATCTTGTAATTGTTTCGTTTTTTTAGATAAGGTCATACAACTATTTTATTCTTACAGCATTTTGAAATAACAGATAGACATGGCAATCATCAGCTATGTATGATTCATTTGTATATAAATAATCTTGTAATTGTTTCGTTTTTTAGATAAGGTCATACAACTATTTTATTCTTACAGCATTTTGAAATAACAGATAGACATGGCGATCATCAGCTATGTATGATTCATTTGTATATAAATAATCTTGTAATTGTTTCATTTTTTAGATAAGGTCATACAACTATTTTATTCTTACAGCATTTTGAAATAACAGATTGACATGGCGATCATCAGCTATGTATGATTCATTTGTACATAAATAATCTTGTAATTGTTTCGTTTTTTTAGATAAGGTCATACAACTATCTTATTCTTACAGCATTTTGAAATAACAGATTGACATGGCGATCATCAGCTATGTATGATTTATTTGTATATAAATAATCTTGTAATTGTTTCGTTTTTTTAGATAAGGTCATACAACTATTTTATTCTTACAGCATTTTGAAATAACAGATTGACATGGCGATCATCAGCTATGTATGATTTATTTGTATATAAATAATCTTGTAATTGTTTCGTTTTTTTAGATAAGGTCATACAACTATTTTATTCTTACAGCATTTTGAAATAACAGATAGACATGGCAATCATCAGCTATGTATGATTCATTTGTATATAAATAATCTTGTAATTGTTTCGTTTTTTAGATAAGGTCATACAACTATTTTATTCTTACAGCATTTTGAAATAACAGATTGACATGGCGATCATCAGCTATGTATGATTTATTTGTATATAAATAATCTTGTAATTGTTTCGTTTTTTTAGATAAGGTCATACAACTATTTTATTCTTACAGCATTTTGAAATAACAGATTGACATGGCGATCATCAGCTATGTATGATTAATTTGTACATAAATAATCTTGTAATTGTTTCGTTTTTTTAGATAAGGTCATACAACTATTTTATTCTTACAGCATTTTGAAATAACAGATTGACATGGCGATCATCAGCTATGTATGATTTATTTGTATATAAATAATCTTGTAATTGTTTCGTTTTTTTAGATAATGTCATACAACTATTTTATTCTTACAGCATTTTGAAATAACAGATTGACATGGCGATCATCAGCTATGTATGATTCATTTGTATATAAATAATCTTGTAATTGTTTCGTTTTTTTAGATAAGGTCATACAACTATTTTATTCTTACAGCATTTTGAAATAACAGATAGACATGGCGATCATCAGCTATGTATGATTTATTTGTATATAAATAATCTTGTAATTGTTTCGTTTTTTAGATAAGGTCATACAACTATTTTATTCTTACAGCATTTTGAAATAACAGATAGACATAAGCGATCATCAGCTATGTATGATTCATTTGTATATAAATAATCTTGTAATTGTTTCGTTTTTTAGATAAGGTCATACAACTATTTTATTCTTACAGCATTTTAAAATAACAGATAGACATGGCGATCATCAGCTATGTATGATTTATTTGTATATAAATAATCTTGTAATTGTTTCGTTTTTTAGATAAGGTCATACAACTATTTTATTCTTACAGCATTTTAAAATAACAGATAGACATGGCGATCATCAGCTATGTATGATTCATTTGTACATAAATAATCTTGTAATTGTTTTATGAGTAGTTTGCTAGCAATACTTTCAACCAGTGTTGTGTTTTTAGACTTAGATCTGGGTTTTTCAATTCCTGTCTGTATTGTTTTTTAACTTTAAAATTTGAAAGTGTGTTGAGCAGTGATATACTTTCTGCAGTTAATCAACTCCTGCCAGCAGTGACCTCATCTTCTGGCATTGAACGAGTTTCTCGTCCTATCAACTGGTGCATTCCAAACTGAGAAATTTTGGTACAGATAAAGCAGCAAAACTGGTCTTTGTATGCAAACATTGCTTATGTTGAATTTTAGGATTTATTGTTAAAAAAATTCAGTTGATTAATAAATATTTCATTCAATATGTTTAACACTTTTCTTCCCTGATGAAATTACATGAAAAAAAAAAAAAAAAAAAAAAAAAGTTTTATTTCTAAATCTTTTGCTTTAAATAAAGATTTTTGTAAAATTTATTTAAATCAATGATTTATATCAAAACACTGTCAAGTGTTAATTTTCATGTTAAATTTTATATATAATGCCAGCACTACATATAAAACATGTGTCCTGAAATAAAAATTAACTGTATGACTCACACTCTATATAATTAACAGGACAATGAGAGAGTAAGTTTGATTGAGTCATTTTCTACAGCTTGTCAATCCTTTGTAGGTTATTTAAAGCCAGAAAATATTTTTAGATTGTAAGAATTTGGGGGGGGGAGTGGAGGTGGATATAATAATGATAAATCTTACTAATTAACTCATAGGGCAGAAGAGATGGATTTATACTTTTCCCAAGGGTATTTGCATGTAAGTGAATATAATGAACACAATTAAAACTTGGCTCTCCAATTAATAATGCCGAGCCATTATACATTACACCACCTACACATCCAAGTATACAGCATCTGGTATTTCCAAGTGGTTGCTCACTTAGGTACTGACCAGGCTTGACGTAGCTTAGCTTTGGAGAGAGTAAGAGAATTAATGAATATACACCATGTAACTGTGGAACAAACTCCCATATGGATGCTTCCCTGTCAACTACAATTTTATCTGCTTCAAGTCATGGGTCAATTGCTATCTAATCTCATTATTCTCATAATCTTCACTTCCTTCTACCTCCTCTTATATTCATATCACTCACTTCATTAAGTAATCCTCTACAAGGAGTGGCTCTTGAACCTTGTATTAAGTGAACTTTACTAAAAAGAGGCTGTGTGTTGAATTTATTTCCTTTTATCAGTTGCTGCACTTTAGCACCAATTAATTTCATCTCAATCTTCCACTAATCAATTACCGATTTGAAAGCATTACTAAAATTTAGAGAGGCCTACATAGATCCCTGGGAGTGAATAAAAGCTAAGGTTTTCACAGCGAGTGAATTGACTAGTTTGCATTTATTAATCTAATCATTGGATCATGAAGATGTTGTACACCTAATGGGAATGGATGCAATGGCCATGAATGAGATATCATTCAGGAATGACCTGTTAATAATGAACCCATCCTTCCTATTAAAAACATATTTTTACAGTTGTGTCCCCCACCCCACTGTACAAGGCCTGAGGGTCACTTTAAGTCGAGGGTTACAGTATGAGGCACAGTGTAGAAGATAATGATTAACCATAAATTTGAACCCAGCCTTCCTATTAAAAACAATTCAAGCATTAATAAAAAGTGCATTTGCCTTTATTGCTTAATGATTCTTTATGTAAATTAAATTTATATTTGATTAATTTGTCTGGAGTTGAATGAGAATTTTTTTTTTCTTTAGACAAGGAATCTATCAAATAAAATGATAGAGAAGCCTTGGTTTTGTTAGTAGTAAAATTCAATGATTTCTTTTTCTTTTTCCTAAATCAGTATAAGGCAGTAAAGTCACTAAAACACGAGTGGAAGAATTAGGAACAGAAACATTAATGAGCAAGGACAGAAAAGAGTAATCAGCACGATAGTAGATAGCAATTGACATTGCATGTAAATTTTTGCAGATTAAAGTTGGCTAGAAAGCATGGAGCCAGAAGGAAGTTCCAAAAACAAGAAGTACAAGAAAAGAAACTTAGCATAGAATTTATGGTTACATCTAGCCAGCTCAACTGCAAATTGATGAGATGTAACTGCCAGTCTAGTATTGCGCTTAAATTCATAAAGTCTAGGTACCATAGTGAAGATCTTATCTGAACAATTACCATGAAAACCTTTTTAAAAATGGCAGAGAGAGGCAACCTTATGGTGGTGGGTAAGTGACTGAAGCTGAGAAGCTAGATCAAGACCAATAATATTGCTGATTTTTCTTTGGATCTTATTAAGGAGCTCAAGGTAAATAGCAGGGGAACTACACCATATGTGACAACAATAGAATAACTTAAAAAGAAATTGATTAGAAATTACTCTCAATAAAAACCCTCTTTACAAAAGTATGTCAATGAAATCTGATCTATAAACTGATTTCTTACAAAGAATACATATTCTATTCATATGAACCAATCCTAAAAATCTTGTTGGCATTAAATGACCCCATTGAGATTGATATGCTATAAAACAATATAAAGCAAAACAAACCATTAACCACCTGTTGACAAAGTGAGAATTGAAGTTGCTCACAAACTGTCAGATTTCTAAGTCTTTGTCTAATTCAGAGATAAAAAACAAATTTATATAAATTTGATATCATCATAAATTTATCAATACAATACAAGCATATATATCTGGAGACTGCTAGGCTAGAAGGGAAAAATACAATTAATTTTCTTAAAGTTGGGGATTAAACAATAAAAAATGGTAGGAAGAAAAGAAAAATGCTTGTTAGCACCATTTCTCTTGACGATGTGATTAAAAGCAAACAGCATAAGACAGTCACCTCAATGTTTTCATGGGTTGTGCACTCTGTACAGAGAATATGCTTTTTTAATATTAAAAATGTCATACATTTTAGATATACTGCATATACTCATGTAATGCACAATCTCACGTATTGTGTGACCCCTCCAAACTTTTACTGATAAAAAATGATTTTATGTATTTCATGTATCATGCAAGTTACTTTTTTGAGAAACTTACAATAGATTAACCTCTTTTCCTTCCTCTAGCTCCCTATTTTCTACATAAATAAATTTAAAAAGTAAAAAGGGAATGATAAAGTATCTTTAGTAATGATATACTCACTGTCTAAACATATACAGCCATAAACAACCAAACAAGAAACAGCTAAACATCTTATAAATGTAAACAATGGAAAAGATGCATATTCGCTATGTTTGTATTTTATAATACAATCATAATATGTGAATATATTACATGCATTATTATTGGATACAGTTAAGTAAAACATCAGTTTTATCAAAATCATGTTTATTTTAAATACAGCTGTACATTTTGACTACAGTAAATGGATGTATCGTTTGGTCACTGGCATAGCCAGGGCCAGCAGAACATATGCTAATTTTATATTTCATGTCTGATGTGACCCACTTAAAATTAGCTTCAAAATTAGGTCTTCAAAAGTCACATGATACACGAGTATATATGGTATATATAAAAATTCACAACTATCAATTACACTAATTTTTGTCTTAGCAATTTACCCCTGAAGATGATCTTGGATAAGATTGAAAGTACTTGGGGAAAATAAAAGAAATAACCAAAACTATGGTGTCTTTCTTACTCGGTTTTGTAAAAGCACTAAGAAATTGATCGATGAATTTGAGAGGATTAAAATAATAGACATAAAATGTTTAGATTATTTAACCAAACATGCTTGAATGAAGATATGCTGCCTCAATATATAATGCATAATTCTATTGTTTTTACAAGGTGTGTATGTAAAAGGTTTTCAATTATATTTAGTCTAATTTTCCAGACAATGCTGAGAAGTTTTGTGCATACCTAATACTAAACCACTAAATTATAAATATTTTAAAGTAGTAATTTATAAAATAAAACTAGTAGATCCATAACTAAGTTCATCAAATCCTAAAAGAGAATAAGACAGTATGAGAATCTACATGCAAAAACACACACATATGTGTATGTTTAAATGTGTGTAACACTTTTCACAAACTACACAGATATTTCACTGATCCTAGGCAGAGTGCACAGATACTCCGATCCTTTTCTTAAGCAGATCTACTGATTCATAAATAATCATTTATTTGACAAATAGAAAATGAATTGAGTAATGACACAAGACTAGAAAGGGGCGTGAGACAAGGATGCATCTTCTCACTGTACTTATTCAACTTTTACAGTGAGGCAATTCTGAGAAAATTACATGGATTCTTTTTTGGCAGTCGCAATCTTAATAATATAAGATATACAGAGGACAGTGTCAATAGCAGACAGGAAAAAAAACTACAGGAACTTCTAGAGAAGGTAGTAAAAGAAAGTGAGAAGAAAGGACTAAGCTTCAACTGTAATAGGACAATATATGGTTGTTAGCAAAAGGAACAGCTCAATATGGAAACTATGGACCGGAGATACCAAAAATCAAGCATGTACAAATATTTAAATATTTAGGGCAGCGGTAGTCATATATGGCATGCCACCAACTTGCGTCTGGCATGCAAAAACCGATTCATTAGATACCCTTTTTGACTCACTTTTATTCTCTTTCATGTATGTCATTATCTCATGTATTTTTATTTTCTTCCTTTTTCTAAGTATCAAAGAGAAATGCAGAAAACAGTGTTAAGGACTTGAAATACTATTCCAGAAAATTTTGTCTGCTTAAAAAAAAAAAAACCTTGTAACAGTATTACTATCCAGGTTTTCATCTACATATGCTTGTGAATCTTTGTTCTCATTGATGAGCTTTGTTAAGTCTCATAACAGGAGTAGCCTGATACATGAAACTATTAGTGCATACATATTTCTCAAGGTTACTAAATATAAACCCGATATAAAATCTTTGTCATCATTGACACAGAAGCAGAGGTTACACTGATTTTATATATATATATATATATATATATATATATAAAAAAAGTCAAAAAGTTTTCTGTCTTTAGTTTTATTTGATATTTTCTTTTCAAAGTGGCAAAGGTTCAGGGCTGTTTAAATGTTTTGAAGGTAAATAAATATATATTTTTTATATATCCTTTTAAGTGATGTAAAATCAGCAAAAGATTTTTAATAACCTTTTTACATGGTTTTAGTTATAAAAATGTATAACTGGGAATAAAATGATGATTGATTAATTGAAAAAAATAACAGTGTTATGTTTTTGTGTTGATGCTAATAGTGTCTTTAAATTGTCTGAGTATGTATGGTAGTTACATTTGTATTAACAAGCTAATAAAAATATCACAAAAATACTGTAAAAACTGATCATAATTTTTTTCATGCAGTTTTACATGATTTACATAATTTCTTACAATACAATGTCTTTACTCCTCTGGGGTGATTTTTTTTTTTTATCATTTATAAAAGTTCTTCACATACTTAAGAGATACCAAATAATGTTCTCAAAAAACTTTTGTTGACATGTGGAAAAAATTTATGCCAGAGATTTGGCCAGTTTTGGCACATGCTATCAAAAAGATTGCCTACACTTGATCTAGGTATTGCTTTAACAGAAGATAGAAAATGTGACGGTGAAATTCAAGTGTGCATTGAAATAGTGAAAGATGTCTTTCAAAAGCTATGCAACGTATTAAGAAACAGAAAACTTTCATCAGAAACAAAAAACTGTTGGAATGTGATGTAATACTGGTTCTCTATAGCAGTTAATGCTGGACAACCTCCTCACTGATGAAGAAGAGACTTGAGGCAACATAAATGTGGCTCTACAGATAAGCATGCCAAGGAATGAACAATGATGAAATTTTAAGTAAAATGGAAATAAAAAGGACATTAGAATCAGAAAGAGACAGTAAAATATTCTAGAGCATATGAGAAAAATGGGTTGTTAGAGATTTTGACATTGGTAGGACATGGTGAAGACAAGAGGGACAAATGAAAGCAGTAAATAACCTTAGCTAAGGAGCTTGTGTAATTAGTTGGCAGATCAGAGAATAGGAGGGATAGTAAAAATACAAATCTTACTCAAAGCTACAAAAGATAGGAAGTTGTGGAGAGCCATCCTTAAGGGACATGGAACACAATTTTTTATGGTTAGTATTTATTATTTTATCTATAAAAATGTGTTAATTCATTATTAGTAAAGTCTTATTTATTTTTACTGGTATTTCTTTCATCTTATTTATGTTGCTTTTTATTTCAATTCCTGTGTCGTTATTCTATAACTCATAAGCAGGCAGCACAACTGAAAATAAAAGAATAATATTCTGTTGGGGTCTGAACTCAAATCTATTATCCTTGGGGACTTGTTTCTATGACTAAATGACTCCTGCTGATTAGATTTATTTAGCTTAATTATAAGGTATTGTCATGGTAAGACAGACTCTCAAGGAAGGATTCAAATTTAAATCTTACCAGAAATTTTATTTCCACTTGTGCCATTTACTAAACAGATAAAAAGCAATGAAAATTAGATAAAAAAATACTACTACTAAAAATACTACAAAGGATTAAAAATGAAAAGTCTTTATCTATAAAAGTCAAAAGACTACTTACATATAATTGAATTTCATTATAATAATTAAAGCAATAATTATAAGCATTTGACATTATAAAAGTTGATTCATTCCTAATAGTTTATTCCTAGTAATTATTTTAAAGTTTTGCTACTATTATTTTCACAATATCAATGCTAACCAAGAAGTCTTAAATCTCAGCAATTCTCATGAAAATAGGAAAGTATTAAGTGAAATGGTATTTGGGAATTTAAAAACAGAAATATTTGCACAAAAGCCTCTTTCCATGCAGGCAATATTATTATTCTATTGCTATTTTTATGGAAAATTTTCAGACGTACTCCATTCTTTAGTTCCACCAGTTTAGACCTTTACAGCTTAACAGAGTCAAATTGCTCAAATTTCCTCTGTATTTCATTTGCAAGGAGGAATTTCCACTTCCCTATCTGTGAACTTCTACTTTGTGGATGCTTCCTTTAACACTATAATCTTAACCTCTTCAGATCAAGTGTCAATTGCTTTATATGCTCTATATCTTCATAATCTTCACTTCCTTGAACCTCCTCTTATGGCCACATCACATTAAAACACTGGTTCACGTATAGTCATTGAAGTTAAGCAACGTCAAGCCTGGTCAGTACCTAAATGGGTGACCCTTGGGAATACCAGGTGCTATTAGCGTGGATGTACAGGTGGTGTAATGGATAATGGCTTGGAATAGTTAACCAGAGAGATGAGTTCTAATTCCTGTTGAGTTTGTTATATTCACTTACATGCAAATACTCATGTTAATGGTACAAATCCACCTCTTCTTGCCCAGATAAGGGTTAAATATTAAGACTTGTATCACTAAACCTTTATCATAAAAAAAGTTCATAAGTCATAGAAAATGAACCAATTAATCAATCAAACTCTTCTTACATTCAGTAATGAGTGGTTCTTGATTCTTGTAGTGGGTGAACTTCAGTAAAGGAAAGAAAAAGAAGGAAAGAAGACAAAGAGAGAGGAAAAAGAAAAGGAGAAAAAGAAGATATAGAAAAAGAAGATATAGAAAAAGAAGAAAAACGATTTGAGATAATTGCTATGTTTTTAAAATTTCAGCCAATCTTTGTTCTTTATCAAAAGAACTGAGATTATGGTGACTGAAGTAGATAAATATTGATCCCAATTGATTTCAACTGATTGGAAATAAAGCACCAAAAATATTAATACAATCACATTATTTTCTCTCTATCAATCAAGTATTTACATATCTATAACTCTACCGTTCATCCATGCTTAAAATATTGCCGACACATATGGTCTGGTGCCCCTGCTATTTACCTTGAGCTCCTTGATAAAATCCAATGAAGAATCAGCAATATTACTAGTCATTTTCCCACTACTGTAAGGTTTCCACTGTGTCTTTTTTACAAATACTTTCATGGTAATTGTTTGGATGGGCTCTTCACTATGGTACCTAAACTTTTTGAATTTAAACATAGTACTAGACTGGTGTCGAAATCTCATTAATTTACAATTGAGCTCGCTAGATGTAACCATGAATTCTATGTTTCTTTTCTCACATGTCTCATTTCTGGTACTTCCTTCTAGGTCCATGCCTTTCCAGTCAACTGTAATCTACAAAAATTTAAATGCAATGTTAATTGCTATATACTGCCCTCCTGATTACGCTTTCCTTTTCCTGTTCATTATTAATGTTTCTGTTCCTAATACTTACATACCCTGTAGCCCCCTTGTGTCTTAGTTACTTTACTGCCTTGCATGGGGTGATACAAAAAAAAAAAAAGAAAAAAAAAAATTATTCACAAGTCTGCTTTTCAGGATTACTTTCAAATGTTACTTGTGTTCTAACTTGATTAACGTTTCCACTTAAAAAAAAAGAAAAAAGTTACCAGTTTATAATGAAACTAAGAGTATGGCAGTTTAGTCTATGATTAAACTTTTACATTGGTTTCAATACAGATATAATCTTGGAAAATAATCAGGAAAAATAAACCTTTAATAGATTTAATTGCAGCACAAATTAAATATATCAAGAAAGGCTAAAAAGCCAAATTGTTGTCACTTAAAGTTAGAGTTACATGAAACATTAATGGCATTAAATCTCATAATGTAAACTATTGAAATCAATTTGAATGAAAAAGAGTGCATTAAAAAAGGCAAAGTAAATACATGCTGTTGTTCTGAGATATGATAAAAAGTAATTTAGTTCTGCTTTGTATTTAATTCTCCCTAAACAATAAAGAGCAGCTTTTATCACACAAGGTTTTGTTTTTCAAAACACTAATGCATAAAATGATAATCACATCTAATTGTTGAATTGCAGTTTCCTTTTTGCTATTGTTTAGATACATATAGGTACCTCCACATATTCGCTAAATAATGAGTGTACCATAATGAAAAAAATGCCCTAAGCTTAATAAAAAACAAAGTTTTAATGTCAAAATCTTTATGCTATTATTAAGAGGAATGACCAAAGGATCTTTTTATTAAATTGTATTTTGTTTATCCTTTTTAAACATTCAAAATTTTGGTTAAAAATCTAGTTTTTCTTGCATCATGGGTGGGTGGGGGGATTGGGCAAAGGTTAGTATAGGAAATTTTATCATCTTTTTTGTAGTGAAAAACACATTGATTTGGGAATTCTTACAAAAATGAAATAATTGTCAAAAATTTTTTTTTTTTTTTTTTTTTTTTACATCTGATACCCCTTCCCTACTTATTTAATTTTATTAATTTCCTCAATTTTGAAAAATTAATTTTTGTACTGCTTAATCTTTTCACCTTAGAGAATTTAAATTGTCATTTTCTTTTTGTAGAACAAGATTCCCAGTTACTGAATCTGCTCTGAATCATAAAAAAAAAAAAAAAAAAAATGAAATTAAAGTAAGACATTATTTAATTAGAAAAGCTTTTAATTGCTTTTATGAATAAGACATTATGGGAAACATTAAGAAAACCATTTTTTTCGATGAATAATGAATTTTTATAATAATTAATTTTTAAAAATTTTAAATTAGAATAATTTATAAAGTTTTAAATTTCTGTATATTAATACAGAAATTGCATTGTTAAGTAATATTTATTAAGTAAAAACTATTTACTAATCATAAATGGAAAAGCTTACTAAAATCCAGTGACCCCTAATAAGAATAGAATTTTGAAATATTTTTTGTGTGCATAAACATGCCGATTTTTGTAAATACAGATGTCCATACACAACATTATCAGAAAATAAGACTGATAACTATAGTAACTTTAAAGCCAAAGTATGTAAAATTCAATAAAACAGATTATGGAGAATATTTTTCTAAATTTTTAAGATTACTGGGTAGTTAAAAATTATGTAAAAAAGGTGCTCACATTATATTCCTCAAGTAATTTTTACAAATACATCACCCATAGAAAAATATTAGATAAACTTCTAGCTGTTAACCCTTGAACACCTACACCCATGTTAAAAATGCATTTCTGTGATATTTTAAACTAAAAGTAATATTTGTTGCAAATCAGATAAAAAAAAAAAAAAAAAAATCCAAAAAAAAAAAAAAAAATCAAAATTCTTTTTAAAATATTAGGGATCACGGAATTGTAGAAAGCTTTTCCATTTATAATTTTTATTAAATTTGGGGCATTTTTTCATGATGGTAAGTTAATTTTTTAGCAAATCAGTGGAGATACTGACAATAATTAAAATTTAAAGAGACAAACATTTCTTAGAGGTATAAAATATAGAAAACTGTGGCAAGCCATGATTATTCATATCCTCAGCAGTAGTAGGTATTAATAAGTTACTTTCTTCACTTCATATATGCCTTCTGTTACACTGTTTTAACTAAATACCTTTAACAATTGGTATAAAATAACCAAGTGGGAAATTTCACATTTTTTTTCTTTTCTTGTGGGGTATAAATTGCTGACAATATGTCTTAGCATTAGATTAAGCAGTACAGACTGTGCATACTTCAGCTATTTGCTTTATAAATAGTTCAATCTGTTGTATCCTTTCACACAGAGTCAATGAGTCTAGACAGGATAGTGGCCTACATAAGACCCACAGAGATAAAAGTTGCTTTTGACAATGACTTTGATTAATTATATCAACAGCAATCATAATCTTAGTCTTATTTACATTTTCATGAAGTACAATAGATTTTTAATTTCATGCCCTGTCATTATGATTGTTTATTTCAGCCCCACTAGTCCCAAATTAATGACTATCATAATCTGATTATACTTAGGATAATCCAGAAAAGTTTTTCCTTTTAAAGTGTGAATATCATAATGCCTTTTGTTGAAATCACTTTTCATCGAGTTCTGGTTAACTTGTTTTGTCTAGTAAAAATTCCCTATTTGGAATATAATGTTTTCATATTTGTGGAAGCAAATCAGTAGACTGTAATTAAAATTATCTATTTATTCATGTCTATTTTCTTTAGTTTTGTTTATGTTTATGAATTAATTTATTTGTGTTGTGAACACTTATTGATTTTAAAATGTTAGTGCAAAAAGAAACCAGCAAGACACTGCAATATTCTCCCTTCAATGTCACTTTGAACCAGAATTGTGAGATGGAGGAGAGTGGTGACCACAGTGGTGTAAAATGCGCTAACTGAATAAGATTAATGATGATTATTACCAGATTTCACTTTCTTTCTTTCTTATATGCTCAAAAACTGTTTTATTTCAATAAATAGAAAAGCATTCTCTTTCCAGTCCTGTAAGGGCTTATCTTGCAACATGAATAAATATACTGTTACTAAAAATTTTATATATATATATATAAAGCCAAAAATTTCAACTTCCTGAAAATTTAAAACCTGTTTGAATCTTATTTCTTAGACTAAAGTGTTATGTATTAATAAGTCCCAAATCTAAGACTATCCAACTGATTATTTTCAATGTCATAGCAATAATATATCATTTCTTTCTTAAATCAATTATTTCCAAATTTAGATATTACAGAACATAGTTAAGCTAGAATCGAGTCAAGATTGCGAAATCAGTTTTTGTTTGTTTACAAGATAAAAGTTGGCCATCATCAACCTAGCAATCAGTAATCTGGTTCAGTCAATAATCTGGCACTATTTTCCACCTTTCTGATTTTCTGGGTTGTCAAATGGAGCTGCCATTATTGCTTAATGGTACAACCTGCTGCATCAGCTGTTTATAAGCACTTCAAAACACTGGTAAGACATTTCTTCTTGTCTTTCATGCATTTTTATTATAACCTGCTTCTTGTGGTATGAACTGCAAACACCATATGTTGTGCATGACAGATAAGGTGGAACTAACATGTATTGATTTACAGGATATTTTGAGGGTAGGCTGAAGTGGTTAGCTGTTGAATTAAGTGTATTCTAACAACCATCAGTAAGCCAGTAAAAATCACTTATCTGGTACCCTACAAGTCCCATTGGTGCAACCTAGATTAGTGATGGCCAAAATGTAATGACATTTAAGGATATTACAGATTGCAATGGAAGGGACAAATACTGCAATATTAAATAGAAAATAGGCAAAAAATCTTTTTACTAGAAACTACAACAGGATCAATATGCTAAAAAAATATTTTTTGATGGTTGTGGAAGAGACAATGATTTAATATAAAAGATGTTACAAAACATCAGAGGTAAATGTGTTAAATCAAAAATAAGCAAGAATGGGATAAGTTTTTTTATTATTAGACAAGTCGCAGTTGGGATCATGGAATCATTGTGAACTTAATTTTCCTTTTAATAGCTCCGAGTAATTCAGGTTTCATCTTTAAAAGAATGAATTGAAAATAAGTAGACTATCAAAATAGTTCATCTTTTAAGTTTCTTTTTTATACATATGAAAATTTGTGAAAATGCAATTAATAGTTATCTATGGTCTAAACATACAGGTTTTTTTTTTTTTTTTTTAAATAAGTTTTGTAGATGAAAAATTTATATTTTATATTCCTTTCTTTTTGCATAGAAATGTGAAAGAAAATTAGTAAATAACATCCTGTCCAGAATATAGACATTGTTATGTGCAACAAAATATTTGAAACTAGCTTAAAAGCCACCCTATTGGGTGGCATTTAAGCTAACTCCTGTGGAGGATTTTTGATGGGCCTTCAACATAATAGGTAGGGAGGATAGGCAACAATAAACTACAGAAGAACTCAAAATTGATCACTGCATTTAAGTATTGCATTAATATTTAAGCTTACCTTTTAAAAAATTCAACGATAATTCTTCTGCTGCCATTTAATTTAAAGACAATTTGATGTACTTTCCATGCAAACAATTATTTTAATTTCATGGGTGACTTCCACTGGATATCACAATTAATTTTGATTATTCACAAATTTCCAAGTTATAAAAATTGCTATTGTTAAAAAAAAAAATATCGCTGAAAACAATTGAAGTAATGAAAACTTGTGAATCCCAAATTTTAAGATCACGGATCTGGATCTGGCCCGGAATGTTTTTAATTTGCTCATGGAGTCGGCAATGATTCCAAAATGGTATATGTTTAGGAGTAAAATTGAAAAAGTGTGACACAGTGACATTGCCATTTATTATATGGGTGATTTGATTGTTTAATGACATATCAACACCTTATGGGTCATTTAATGTTGAAATTTAATTTTCTTGAGAGTTTTGAAGTAATAAAAATATGATATACATTATTCTATTTTCACAATTGAATACATGGTAGATGATACTCAGCCTTTGTGCATATACATGTTTGCGTGAACATTATTACTAGGGTCAGTGATATGTGTGTTTTATGTTGTAGTTTTGTTGAAGTTATATTTTGAAATACAGTTTGATTTCTTTAAGAAATTGTAGGGTATTATATGGATTAATGTCATGAAAGTGTTCTTTCATGTTGATTGTTTGATTTTGTTTGGTAACCTATCAACCTCTATGGGTTATTTAATGCTAAAATTTAAATATTTTTGTCCATAATTTTTATGCTTTCAACTACAGATATTTTGTACATAATTTTATACTTTCAGAGTAAAAGTAAGATTTTATATATATATATATATATATATATATATATATATATATATATATATATAGTTTGTAGATCATAAAATTGTTGGTATTTTACTATAAAAATGTATATTTATTTTTTCAATGTTGCATTGATTATTGTTTTGCTGTAGAATATATTGTTGGTCATTTTATTATAAAAATGTACTATTAAATTTTTGTTGTGGGTTTCAAAATTTGTCCATAGCTGGGATCTTAACAGGTTCTACCACCCTAGGTCAGGGTGTATTTAGGAAGAAAAGCAATTAAGAAGTGATTTCATACTCCTCAAAACCTCCAATCTCTTGATCAGAGGCTTTGTTGCTGGATGTAGTTTATTGTCATACCCAGGATGAATTTGAAATGAATAACAATCAGTAATTATTATCAAGAGAAAAAGTACAAAAAGTAAAATGCTATACAGAATACTTATATATTGATGATTGGAGAAAGTTTAAATTTTGGCATTAAGTTTTATTTCAGTTTGCAAAACAAATCAATGTATGACAATTACATTTCAAGTTCTATAAACATAAATATCAAATTATAAATGACTTATAAAGGAATTAAAATACACACACAGAGAAAAATAATCTATAATTCATTTAAAATAAAGAATCAAGAAACACATTTCATTATTAAAGTTATTCAAGTATAAATGTGAAAAGGAAGAAACTCATTTACAACTTGCAAAATATTTTGGAATAAAATAAAATACTTATTCCACTTACCCTTTCTTTTTGATATTTTTCTTTAACATTTTCTTTTTCTAAAGAAACATCTGCAAAGATAAAAATAGAACTGCATATAAGGAAATGGTAAAAATAGGAAAATTTTAAGTTTGAGTTTTGTTTAAGAATAAAATAAAAAATACAACAAAATCTGTTCATAACAGTTGAAAATACAATGGACAATCAAAAAGGAAATTGAAAAAAATTGGAAAGATAAAAACAAGGAGAGAACTGGCTTCAAGAATTATTAAATGCGCAATAAGCAAGAAATGTGGATTGACCAGCAAGAAAACATTTGGGGAAGTTGATAATGTAAAGTAAAAGATACAGAATATTAAGAACATTGGCTAAAACATGAAATTAACCTAACTACCTTCTTTAACTAAACGTTACAATAAGAAACAAAATGTAAGTTAGTTTTGATTTACTTTTTTAACCAACTTGTTTTACATATATGTTTCCATATTACTGAATCACACACAAAAAAGAATACACCTACTTAGTGCTCATTTGTGAGTGATAGAAGAAGGAAAAAAATGTAAGGGTTAGGGCAGTGTAATTTGGACAAAACACCTAGAATAACATAGCTGATTGCTTTTGGGCAAATGGGTCGTTAAGGCTGACAAAATCCACTCAGATAAGTTTTCTTTTTTATTCCTTATTTGATTTGATTTAAGTGTATTCATTTTTTTTAAATGGCTAAATGTATATTTTGGCTTTTGCTAGCCTAAAAAGCCTGGCCAAATTTTGGACTTGTGCATATATCTAACCATATTTCTTGTACATTTTATTTTGTTTTTTTGTGAAGACAAAGTTCAAATAAAGTTAACCCCCAGCTTGATTTTATTTGAAGGAGAATATTTGAATTTATATTAAGTCAAAACTTAATAGATGATATAGTGACAGTTCCATAATTAACTCTAGCCAAATACATAAAATGAACTGAAATTTGATGCACTAATTATTATTTTTTTTCTCTTCTCCCACTAATAGGAGTAGGTAGGTTTGCCTATCGTCTAGCTCACACTCCTCAGCTGTCTTTCAAACAGGAGTAGAAGTTTACTCCTTGTTTCCTGTTTAGAATTTGGTTTCCAGTTCCATGCAATGTTTGCTTCAGCTCTATATGCCTAAAGCTTGTCCTTTTCTACACTAATATGACTTCACACAGTAAACATCTACCTTGAGTGGCTCTTGGGCCTTGTATTGGGTGAACATTAGTAAAAAAAAAAACAACAAAAAAATGCTTTTCAATCATAATTTTTAGTGATAAATGTAAAGTGATATTGATTGGGTCTGATGGTTTGGTTAGATGCTGGGTTCTTCATGGAAATAATCAAGCAACACAAGGGAGGGGATGTAGGTGAAGTGGTGTAGGCAATAGAGTAATAGGTACATTCAAGTTGATGTCCAGATAACTGTAAAGAATTAATAGACAATATATTTTTGGTTTGAATTCTGCAGATTATATCCAAGAAGCTTTATGCTAAAGTATATATTTCTGTAAAATGTGTGAGTAGAATAATGGTCATCAGCATGGAAAGTGGAATTAGTGAGTAGAATTCAAATTCTGGGTTAGTCTAAGCAAAAAAACTACTTTAAATTCAAATCCATGGAGAAGGTAATGAAAAACAATTTCACCATTTTACTAATGAATTCTGTGCATTACTGTCTTCGTTCAAAATGAATATGGCATTAAAAAAAAAAAAAAAAAAACAACAAATAAAAAATCTTTGTATTCTGCAAAAATTTAAATGACTCGAAATTAACATAATATCAAAGGAAAAAAAAAAGAGAAAGGAAAAAAAAGAAAGGAAAAAAAAGAAAGGAAAAAAAAGAAAAGATCTGCAAAATTTAGAAAAAAAAGTTTTGTTTGTTGTTTTTTTTGCACTTGGAATAATAGTCAAGGAAATAATAAAAGCTCTTCATATTCAAATATATTTCAGTAAATCTTGATTGAAAACTATTTCTTGCAGAATGTCTAGATGACTAATATATTTTATTTTATGTACAAGAAATATTTGAAGAATTGCTTTCAAATCCACTCCATGTTTTCCCCAAGAAAAAACTTATTTGTCATGCCATTCTCCATGAATTTCATAAAAGAAATAATGTTGCAGCAAAATCTATAGGTAAATGACCTAGTGAATTAATGTGTTGGTTTGTGTATTTGGTGACATAGCGTTTACAAGTTCAATCCCAGGTTCAGGCAGTGTGTACTTAGGGGAAACACGCAAGCAAAAACTGAACAGTACTAAATAAAAATAAAAACTAGACAATATCCTTAAACATGAGCAAGGGAGTGAGAACAATCCAACCCTGTAGATTAAATATAGGGTTCAGTTCAGAATTTGATGAAGGTTACCCAAATTGATACATACACTGGATTGCTCAACAGTAAAGATGAGGACAATAGTCCAAATATAAATAGTGTAAACAGTTTTGACTTGTCCATAATTTTTTTACCTCTTCCCACCTAAGGCTTGAAATTGATAACACTAAACAATTCCAATATATAAAAGATTTAACGTAAAAGTTCTTTTTAAGCAAAGAAATAACAAAACTAACTGGGATGAGGTGCAACTTTAAAATATAATTAAGGAAAAATATGTGGTACAATAGTTTGTACTGAAGAAGCATTATTAAGATTCTTGTTTGACAGACTTAATAAAAAGATACTTTATTGGCCATGCTGGTGAATGTCAGACAAAATTGGAGATTAAAGCAAAAAAACAAAGTGATAAAAAAGTATTTTAATAAAGAATTTAAAATATTTGTGTGTGTAGTGTAAATAAAAATACAATTTATTTAAAATTGTAAAGGCAAAAAATCATGACATGAGATATTTGTGTTTGAAATTCTAAGTAAAAACACTAAAACAGAAGTCACTTATTCTTGAACAGAACTTTCTTGAACGGAACTGTCTTCTAGATTGACAGCATAACAGAAATATTCAGTGAACTATTGTTACAAATTTTATTCTCCATATCTGACACATGCTGATTCATTTTTTGTGTACAGTGCATTATAATGCATTTCAAATATTCTTTTCTCTTTTATATGCACGAGAAACTGTTAGACTAAGAATCTACAAGGAAATACAAAATTAAAATGATTTAACTTAAAATAACAACAGCCAGCTTTATGTTAAAAATAAGATAGTTATAAAGTGTGCCAGGAAAATGAGCTACAAGCACAAAGATACTAGAACATTCCACAACCTAGTTTACCCAGAATTAAGTTATAAAGATATTTTGATGTTTCTTTACAATTGTTTAGCAACTGTATTGCTTTGTATTCAGGTTAAACCAATGAGATTAGTTTTTGTTGAAGAAGAAAATGAATGTATAAACAAAATGGTAGCAAGTTGCACTATTTCTGTATTGTTTAAACAGTACAATCACCAAATGAAATATACTAAAATAAAATCAGAATAAAGTTACACAACCACTTTTATATCTAGTAACACTGGGTCAGGATGACTGTTCACTATTACTTATCTTTCTTTTGTTTGCATGGTTATTAATTCTTTTCAAACTCAATATTTCAATTTTTTTTTTTTTCAGTTGAGTGAATATTTATTGAAGCAGTCTTTCATTTAGGATTGCTTACTTTAAAAATATTGATGGAAAGAAAAGAAAAAAATTGTCATAAGATATATTCTTATAATGAAGAATTTATGTAGAGTGTAAAATAATACAAAAACTACCAAAGCTGAACTAATATTAAACAACCGTATACAACACTGATTCAATTTGTTCAGTTCCGCAACAGCAATAAAAGCATCATAAAATTTGTCAATTTTTTAAAAACTTTTCTTAAAGATAGAGAGGGTGGGAGAGCGAGAGCGAGAGGAAAAAGAAGGAGAGCGAGAGGAAAAAGAAGGAGAGCGAGAGGAAAAAGAAGGAGAGCGAGAGAGAGAGAAAAAGAAGGAGAGCGAGAGAGAGAGAGAGAGAGGAAAAGAAGAGAGAGAGAGAGAGAGAAAAAAGAAAAGAGAGAGATAGAGAAAAAGAGAGAGAGAAAGAGAGATAGAGAAAGAGAGATAGAGAAAGAGAGAGAGAAAGAAGATAGAGAAAGAGAAAGAGAGAGATAGAGAAAGATATAGAGAAAGAGAGATAGAGAAAGAGAGATAGAGAAAGAGAGATAGAGAAAGAGAGATAGAGAAAGAGAGATAGAGAAAGAGAGATAGAGAAAGAGAGATAGAGAAAGAGAGATAGAGAAAGAGAGATAGAGAAAGAGAGATAGAGAAAGAGAGATAGAGAAAGAGAGATAGAGAGAGAGAGAGAAAGAGAGATAGAGAAAGAGAGATAGAGAAAGAGATAGAGAAAGATAGAAAAGAGAGATAGAGAAAGAGAGAGAGAAAGAGACAGAGAAAGAGAGATAGAGAAAGAGAGATAGAGAAAGAGAGATAGAGAAAGAGAGATAGAGAAAGAGAGATAGAGAAAGAGAGATAGAGAAAGAGAGATAGAGAAAGAGAGATAGAGAGAGAGACTTTTTCTCTATGTATTTTTCTGGTAGTTAGTTGGTAGTTAAAGTTAATATATTGCTGGCACCTACACATAAAAAAATGCCAGGTTTTATTCTAGATTCTGTTATTCTTTTAATACTAAATATAATGTCACTTGACTATATTTTTTTTATAAGTAAAATAAAAAAATGTTTTGGCCGTTTCTTTTTTATGTTTTTATTTGGAATATTAGTCAAGGAAATATTAAAAGCCCTTTATATTAAAATATATTTCAGTTAATCTTGATTGAGAACTATTTCTTGCAGAGTGTCTAGATGATTAATGCATATTTAATTAATGCGCTTTTGATTAGTGCGCTAAAATTTTTAATACCAAAATTTGATTTTTTTTCTGTCTTTTTATGTGCTGTGTCCTTTCAGGATGTAGGCGATCATGGCTCTCCACTTCCCCTTATCCCTTGTAGCTATCAATAAATTTTATCCTTCTGCCACCTCCCCCAGACCACGTTCTGTCACCCACTTGCTTAAGCCCACCAGGTATTTCATGCATTGCTTTCCCTTGTCATTCTTTCGCGCTATTCGACCTGTGAGTATCAGGTTCTCCAAGCCCTCCTTTCTCATTATGTGTCCCAGAAACTTCAGCTGCCTTTTCCTGATGTCGAGTATAAGACTACTTGTTTGCATCCTCTTCAAGACCTCATCGTTGCTCACATACTCAGTTCATGATATCCTCAGCATCCTTCTGCAGAACCACATCTCCATTGCCTCGAGTCTCTTCTTCATTTTTGAGGAGACCGTCCAACATTCGCAGCTGTAAAGGAGAATAGATGTCATAACAGATCAGTACTCTTTACTTTGTTACCAAAGAGATCCTCCTGTCTTGCAATACTCTGCCCAGCTTTTGGAATGCATCCTTGGCCATTCCAATATGTCTACAGATCTCAGTGTTGCACTTGCTGTCCTCTTCCCAGATATTTAAACTTCTGCACCTGCTCGATTTTAATGTCACCAACCTACAAATCTCATTTCAGGCTCATCCTTTTACAGATCACCATACATTCTGTCTTGTAGTTTATGTTTTTTTATGCAAAAAAATGATTTAATTAAATACAGAAATTTACATTTATTAAAAAACATCAAAATATAAACATGTATGAATTTACTATGGAAAGATTATAAATAAAATTTTCAAGTTAAAATACTAATATGTTTGGAAAATTTCCAAAAATAGCAAATATACATAACATAGGGTTATTTTAAAAAAAAGTTAAATTAAAACTATTAGACTGGTCACCAGTCACCTCATTTAAACCTTATTGAAAATAGAATTTAATAAAAAGAAAAATGGAAGGCAAAGCTTTTAAAAATATTGATGAATTAAAAGAAGAAATTATAGATATTTGGAATATCATCAATAAACATTTAATTTCTAAGTTAATTATATGAAGAACAGTAAAATGGGATGTAGCAAATATATGTAAATAAATTATAATTATGTAAATAAGTTTTTCATAAAAAATCAGATTAATAGATATTTATAGGTAAAAATCCCACAACTCAGATAATTCCTTCCAGTCAGTACCGAATAAGTTTGTAGTATTTAATTAAATCAACATGGTTCTAATTTCTTGTCACAATTATCATGTACTAGCAGTAGAGCCCGGTGTTGCCTGGGGATGTAACAGTAAGAGATAGATCAAGTATCGACTATCATAAAGACTGAAAAATAAAATTGACAAAGATTATTGATTAAGGTTGACGTACACGCATGTCTTAATTAGTTTTTTTTTTTTTTTTTTTTTACGAATTGGTCAAACCCAAATTCAAACAAAAACATTGTTTACAATCATTATGAGTCTATCGATTGGTGAATAGAATTTTATTATAAACAATTGTCTTGTAAATGGAATTTTTAAAGCATTCTGAATGTAAATAAAGAAAAAAGTGTGCAAGACAATAAGAAATACTACCTGCCGAAAAAAAAAAGTGGATGTTTGTTTTATCGGCTCAAAAATGTAAGAAATCCGATCCCATACATAAAGGAACACACACACACACACAAACAACCTGGGTTTTTTAACCTAAGTCACTCCACGGAATCGCTAAAACAGAGCATAGTCTGATGGAAAAGATGCTAAAGTTTATGAAAACAAAATTTTATCGTCAAAATGCTTATGTTTTTATGAAGAGGATAGACTAAATTTTTTTTTAATTATTTTTTAAAATTTTTTCCATCTTTTTAGAATATTCTAAATTTTGATTTAAAAAACCTTGTTTCTCTTTGTCGCAACAACAGGTAGTAAATAACAGATAATTTTTAGCGCATTTTTTTGTATTTACACACATTAATTTGGAAAATCTTGCAAAAATAAAAATAATTGTCAGATGTTAATGAAACTTTCAGAAACTATTCACAGATGATCGAAATTATTATAAATATTTTTTTTTTTTTTTAGTAAAGTCATGGCAGAAATATTTTTTTTATATTTATTAACACCCCATAACTAATTTTATGAAAAACTCTAGAAATTGAGACCATTGGTTTTAGTGATTACAATAGTTAAAAAGCACAAGGCTTTGAAGAATGCAAATCATGTTTTGTTTTTTTGGCCAACGTACCTGAAAATCAGCTGTGAATTGTAACATACAAAACTCAATAAAACAAATATATTATTTAGTTTCAACAAATGCTTTTATTTGTTTTAATTTGTTTTTATGAATATGGACAATATTTTCTGAAAGCAAAAAATTTTTTCAATGAAAATTGAATTTTTAATACAATTATTTCTTATTTCTTTAATTTTAAAAAGATTTTTAAAAAATGTTTAAATTGAATTTTAAAAATATTTTTTAACATTAGTTAAAAGCAACATCAACCTTTCAAAATGTCCGTGTGATATTGTCATTGTCTAGCTTTGAAAATTGTATAATTTGGACCAATCAGATTAGCCATGGTAATTAAGAAATGTAATTTTTTGTGTTTATAGTCGGACAGTAATTATCAAGTACGGAAGACCAACCATAATACAATTTAGTTGCATTATTTGAGTTCAGCATTGTTCTCTGCTGTTAAGCCCTTTACTTTTGTGAAACACGTATGGAGAAGTTAATTTGAGTTTTCAAAATATTTTAAATAAACAGTATAATTTCTGTTTTTATTAAAATCAGTTTTGAAAAAATGATAATTGATTTTTAAAAGAATATCAAAATCAGATTTTAATCTTTTTTATCAAATCGAAAAAAATGATTGAAAATGATTATCTGCCCTTTTTTGACAAAAAAAAAAAAAAAAAAACAATATTTTTAACGAAAATTTCAGACATGCTAGGAACGATTAAAAAATGTAAAAAAATACCCCCAAAATACTTTGATCTTTCCTCTTTAATAATAATATGAACATTAGACGATAAAATTTTGTTTTTGTCAAGTCCGGCTTTTTTTTCATCATGCTATGCTCTTTTGTTTACATTTTCGTGGGTGAGTTCTCCCCCTTTCATTCTCACGATGCGTCTTAATCGTGTTTTCAAATTGATTTTATTAAAAAACAACTATATTTTTCCCCATTTTCGGCCTCGTTAGAACTACCACAAGGTAATTTTATGTAGTCCTGTGAAGTTTTGTTGAAATCAGCTAAAAAATGTAGGAAATTCGATCCAACATATAAACGTTACACACACACACACACAACCTGCGTTTTATAATAAGTAAGATGCTGAAGTAAAAAGTACTTTCCACCTACTTCATATGAGTTTTGATTCCTCATCACCACTGTTGTAATTTCATTAGAAACATTTCCGACTGACTCCAATAGACTTCTACCAACTCACTTTGAGTTCTTGCCTAGCTCATTTGTGTTACCAGGGCTGTCTTATTTACTCCACAACATGTATGTATGCACAAACTTTGTTTTAACAAATTATTTAAAATAATTTGGGATGGTGGATATTTAACAAAAAAAAAAAAAAAAAAAAAAAAAAAAAAATGAATATTTAAAAATTATAAATTTTTCAAAGACACAGTGAAACCAGTGAATTCCAGTTATATAAATACAAATTCACATCCTATTACTATTATTGAATTGTAAATTCATTTTAAATTTTTTTTAAATTTAATTTGAAAAATAAAGGCTAACAAATAAATTTTAACAATTTTAAATTGTTAGTCATTATAAGTTTCAATGTTTGAAAAGAAAAAGAAAAGAGTTTATTGAACCAGTAAAGGAGAAAACAGAATACTTTATGAAAGTGTTGCTATGGTAACAGAATGATAAGACAACTGAGAATGTAAATTAATCTGGGACAACAACCAACCATGAAAAATTCAAATAGTAAAACGAAACAAAAGAAAATTGTTGATGACTACACTTGGACAATGTTTACAAAATTATTAACATACCAGCTTGACTAATGCAGTGATGCTTTTTATAATGTGATTATTATTTAAAACTGATTTTACATAAAATTATTTATGAAATGTAAAAAAACAGAAGTGTCACCAGTATTGGGCATGTTTTAAAGTTAATCCATTGTGTTAAGAAGAAAATTACACTGTAGAAAATGTTCATATTTTAAAGTTATATCATCCACAGAAGGAAATAAAAGTTGTTTTACATCAAACAGTTATTGAAATTTCTTACTCTTTTTAAATTCAACTCTGGAGAAAAAAATGTTAGAACCTTTTTGTATATATTCATTAACAGTAAATGAAGTATTTACAGAAATTCAGGAGAAATTGCCAAAAAGCTTTAGACTTACACATTGAGAATTAAGATATATGATATTGACGGATACTTATATAACACCTTATCAATTGTCAATGACTGAGAACTAAGATATCTTAAAATAAAATATTTAAGAATATTTTTTTTATTATTCATCATAAATAACAGAAATATTTTGGTTTCTCTTCATTTATACAGGTTTAAACTTACAGAGCAAATATTAAATACATTGAAACATTTTTCTTAATTAGTACCCCAAACTAAAATTGAAAGAGCTTGATGAAACATCAAAAAATGGTAGCAAGTTTATCTTGGTAGCTTAATTAGCAATCTAGTTGTGACCAATCAAAATTGTCAGAACTTTCAAAATTTTCTGTCTTTTGTGCTACTGAGCTAGAAGCTAATTTTAACATTGTATAACTGAAGATGCAGGCTTCAAACAAGTGAAAAATCATTGTAAATGTAATTTCATATAGATAGCCTTGAAGTGAAAGAAAGATAATACCAAAAATAAGAACTAGATGAGATATCCCTAGATATCGGTGGTAGAATGAGAACCTACCTCCATAAATAAAATAAAGGGTCCAGTTTAGAATTCCCTATATGTTACCCAGATTGATGTACATCAGTTGAAGGATGGAGACATAATGGCCAAAATGCTGTAACACAAAAGGACAATTCTGACTGCTCATATAAGTTTAATTTCAACAGTTAATACTTTACTAATTTTTGATATGATTCATAGCATAACAGAGATGAGGGTAATTTTTTTTTGGTTGTACATTAATAAAAAAAGTAAACTTTACACCATGTAAAAAGCAGCCAGTCATGCAATTTGACACTAGGATAAAAACAGGTCAGAAGTATATTATCCTGAACTTGCCATAAAAAAGTACCCATTAGAGGTACACACCAGATAATGTGAAGCTTTACTAATTTTGTATGAGGAATTCAACAAAACAGTTATTTTATCTGTAATATCCCCACGTTTTCTTATAAAATGTACCTAATTTTGAAAAACTGAAATTATGGAATTTTTTGACTTGCCTAAAAAGTAGAGCAATGACTATAAAACTTAAAAATTTCTATCATGAAAGGAATCATTGGCCAAATCATTAAACAAATGCTTATTGTAAAGTTTTAACTTATTTTCAAACTAAAAAAAAAAAAAAAAAAAATAATGAAATGCAGGTTTTGGAATTGACAAAAAGACTTTCTGAACATTTTGAATGATCATTCTGCACTTACTCTTCCAATGGTGATTTGCAGTCTGAATTTGTTTATAAGCCTCTGTTATAGGCAATATACCTGAAACTCTCTATATCTTATCACTTTAAATGGTATTATATCAAAGTCCAATCTAAAGACAAATTTTAACTCCATTTGTACACTTCCTACAAAGGCCATAAAAAATAATCATTTCTGCTCTTAGTTGGAGCTAAAAACTTGAGATGTAATATCAATTTGGTCAATGTAAAATTGGAATAATAGTATAATGCAACCCAGTAGCCTTGAAGTTCATAACTGAAGGTTATCTAAGGTGGTTTCTCTTTTATTAGAGTTGTTTGAATACTCAGACTCAGTGAGTAATTTTTCTTTTGTTACTTTAGTGATGGAGGTGAAGTTCCATTAAAAGTTGCAGTGTAATGTCTATTAAGTTAACTGTGTTAGCAACCTTTTCATACATTGCAAGGAATTTGGGAATTTCTTTGATCTGCTTATCCCACTCATACAAAAACTACCTCTCAGAAGATGAATGAAGTTCATCATCCATTGAACAGAAGATTAAATGTAAATTTTATAAAAATCTGGAGTGGAAAGCACTAATACATTAAAAAAAAATCTTTGAAAAATTAATAGATACTCACTTAAAGATTTTATGCATATTATCTTCTATAAAAATAAAAATGTAAAGTTGAATTATAAATTTTTTCTTTTTTTTTTTTTTTTAAATGAAAATGTAACATTTTCATTTTAACCTCTGAAACAGGACCTAATTCCTAGAATTAGTACATAAATGATCATTACCTTCACCTCCCCCAAAAACTGATTACATATTCAAAATTATATTTCAATTTTTTTTATAGACTCATGTACTAAAGTTAAGCTAAAACATATCCAGTTTCTTTTTTATTATTATTATTTTTTTTATTTCAAAGAAAATGTATATTTTCAATTTAATTCCTAAATCTTGAAATTTAAGCAAATATGGTGTGATTGTGAGCAATGAATTTAAATGAAATGAATGACCATTAAAAGGCAAACTCGATACTCTTTAGAATTCAAAGAACTAAAAATATATTCAGTTCATTTTTCATATTTTATAGCACAAATTCATATTTAATGTTTTTAAAAAAAAAAAAAACTGCAAAAATAACAGCCAAGGCAAAAGTGATTTGAGCATGGCAGTTTAGATAAAATACAATGAATAAATAATTTATAGTTTTAAAATGCATCATTAAAGAAAATATAAAAATAGATTTAAACAGTGAAATATCCATAAATGAAACAAGTCTGATTTAAAGTAGGGTTCAGCTGGTGATGTTCATTCACTTGGTAAATAATTATGATTTCAATGTCTTCCTCAACTGTACCATATGAAATGAACAATGTACTCTCTTTTTGATATGCATGAATGAGTTGTATGGGTACAGTGAATTGAAACCAACTGATTATTAAAGATGAGACATTGCTTAACAAGAAGGTGTAATTTTCATTTATTTTAATTAAGTATTGAATTTCTCCAGTATTTTATGTTATGCCCACCAAATTGATGAGTATCCTTTTTTTTTTTTTTTTTCTTTAGGATGAAACTATTTTGATATATGAATGGAGGAGACATAACTCCAAGTGCAACAAGTTTGAAAACCATCACTATGAAATTCTCAGCTTTGAAAATGTGGAAAAGAGCCAGTCATTAAAATAGTGACATTAAGAAAAAACCAAGTATCACATACAAGAAAGAATTACATGTGCGTTATTTTTTTATTTTATTTTGTCAACTGCACAGTACAGTAAGGTCAGTTGGACACTGTTTGTGAGAAAAAGAGCACCATGATGCAATTCACTCCACTAGAAATTTGGTAACAGCATACTGTACTGCTTGGCATTCATGCTGGAAGTTCCAATACAAACATTTGGGTGTCAATCTGAAGACAGTGCAGAGGATTTGGAAAGAGTTGGGTAAATCTAATGGTGATTATGAAGGTACAGCAGCTCGGAAAACTCACTCCAATTGTTCTGATAAGAAAAGAGCTCCTGAATTTGTTGGTGAGGTCCTCAGACAAAACACAGAGACCTTACATCAAATGCCTTGAAGAGGTTTTGCTGTCTTGGGTCAAGAGGGTGGCTGCTGGAAGACCCTATGTCTGGCAACAGGACTCTGCATCATGCCATACAAGCAAGAGAACCCAGTCATGACTGTCAGACAATTTCTGTGGCTACATCCCCCCAAGTGGTCACCTAGCTCCCCAGACTGCAACCTCCTTGATTATTATGTGTGGGGCGCAGTTGAGCAAGAGACCAACAAAACTCCTTGTAACACCAAAGATGAACTGAAGGCAAGGATTATGACAGCATTCACCAGCTTAAAGAAGGAGACTGTTCAGAAGAGTTGCAGGAGGTTCCAATGATGTTTGGAGGTTGTGGTTGAAGCCAATTGCTATTTTATTGAACAAATTCACTCTACTATTTCAAGATACTTTTGTGTAAATTTGGTAAATATATCTGTTAAAATGAGATATCAGTGACATTTTCATTTTTGTGTAATTTAGATGACAATTTATCCATTGCACCTTATTCTTACTCAAGATGTAAAATCTTGACAAATTATAGACTAGTTTAAAAATTATAAGTTAGGGATAACATAAGGTGATATTCTGAAAAGTGATTGTTCTTATTTTAAAAATATAAACTTTAAGCAAGTTTGTGAAATTTATTTTTTGTAGAGGTTGTTTTTTGTTGAAGTAAATTCATGTATAACTCTAAAGGTCATGTGAAAAGCTGTATCTATATTGTAAAAGCTATAAAGAAATACATATTTTAATATGTGGTCAGATAAGTAGGTAAGACATTATTCTTAAGGAAATAAAACAATTTATCAAACAGCTTCATTATTTTATTACTATGCATTTTTTATTTAGAATGTCTTCATTGTTTTTCAATAGTTTTAGCTGATATGATCTTAGTAAGTGATATGTTATGACTGGAATTTGCTTAATACTTTTCTTCAGACTAATACAAACACGAGAAAGGCCAGAGAGTGTATTAGCTTGAACAGTGTATTAAGATAAAGACAATATTTTGTTGCATACAAAAGTTAGATAGCTATCAAAAGAAAGCTACCAAAGATGGTTCTATTTCCTTTTTAACATTCTTTCAAGATTATGATGAACTAAGAAACATCAAGTATCACATTTCTTGGTTGTCAGATTTATTCACAAAGTTCAATGAAGTTAATTTGCAACTGCATAAAAATTAGATTAGCTTTATTAAGATCAAATCAGTATGTTTCTTTCCAAGATAGTTATTCTTATATAAAAATATTGCCTGTTGTGATCTCTTCTAGTTTCCAAACTTCTCTGAATTGGAGAAAGAGGAGAGTATAAAAGACAATGACCTTCAAAAGTATATTGTGCATATCTGGAAGGACTGCATATGAATAATGGAGGAAGACCTGGTTTCACTCCAAAATGACATTGAGCAGGGGCCAATGTTAAAAATAAAATTAAAAAAAAAAATCGTATTAATATTTTTTTATTTATATATATATAAAAAAATTTTTTTTGGCCAATACCTATACATTTAGTAGTCAAGTTTCAGTGCAGTCACTCTGCTTCTTTCCAAGTAAAGAAACTGGCTGAAAATGATTGAATGTAGGTATCTAAGATATCTTCTCAGTGCTTCACAGACAAGCATATATATTCCATTAAAACTAAAAATTTACCCTTTCATGATGCTAAACCAACTAAATAAAATTGTTAACTTGCTTTTTTTCGTTTCTACTCTGCTGTTAATTCATAATAACCGTTTGTGGAATTTCTTTTAAAGTTTCTAATTAAGCAACATAGAAAAAAAGAGCAACATCAACATTGATCCACAAAAGAGGGAAATATTATTTAATTAATTTTATAAAAATTAATAATTTTTCTTGATTGACTTGATGAAACCTAATTGTCATTAAAACTTAATTTTTATCAACAATTAGTTTTCAAAGTTCCTCACATGAAAGTGAAAATATTTGATATCTTTTGAAAAAAAAGCATCACAATAATTGTCCTAATAGTAACAGCTGTATGATACTCTCAATTCAAACTGTAAAGAAAACTTGCTTTGTTTGAGTGAAATTGACTGAAAAGACTTGAAAAATAAAACTGGCATAAAATTAAATTTGTTTTGGAAGAAAACAAAAAAAAAAAAAAAAATACATAAACAAAAAAACAAATATAGTAATTTTATGAAATCTGAATAATATACAAAGACTGACATGGTAAGTCATGAGATAGTAATATGAAATGGTAATGAGAGATGGTGCCACGACACCATGATGCCCAGATCTATATTTGTGCTGTGTCAATGTGAAAACACTGGTTACATTTCTCTTAACAAGGCAATGTTATACAGTAAAATGTGGAATGATAGAGATTTCTAAAAGGATGGGACAATCCAATTCAGAAATTGTGATATAATTTGACATCCCTTGATCTATGGTATCATGTGTGTACCAGGAATACCTGATGGAAAGTATAACTAACTACAGTTGACAGTGACAGTGATGTGGTCAACCAGAATATTTTAATGATCATGATCAGATGAATTTGCCTGATAAAATGGATAAACAATACTGGCTAAAATCACATCCAAATCAGAAAATACCCGATGCATATTAAACAAGCCAGTGAAATCTTTAACTTCCATGGGATTATGGCATTATGCTGGGTGATGGTGGTATGTTTATGTGACATGGGTTGGATTCAATGATCCGCATTAACATGTCATTGAATGGTGATGGCTTTGTTGCACCCAGTTAAGTTGTGGCTGGTTGAGCGTAATTCAAGTATGCCTGTCTACTAGGAAGGCTAACCAATCCCTGTTGCAGGCGCTTGCTCAGACACATTTATGTTTGTTCACCATCTACAAAAGGTCACCTGTGGTTTATACTGCAATTATGCTGAGCAGGCCTCAGTTACAGTTTCTGGAAGAGAGCACATTATCTGGCGTGATCAACAGTCTAAACAAGGCCAGTATGCTCAACGCGTCGGTCACAATGACTTGTGACTTCATGCTAGCACAACCATCATCGGCACCCACATAGTTTCATCTACCCAATTTCACTCACAAGGCTTGGGTCAACCCTGTATATGATTTTTAGGTATTTTCCAAAGGTGCCACATGCTGGGATCACCTCTCCAGGCCAATAATACCAAGAATTCACCTTCCTGATAAATCAACCACAAAAAGACTCAAATTGGGAAGTGAACGTTCTAATCACTCGGCCACGCAACCCAGTTATAGACCCCATGAACCACAATAATGACAGGTAAATTCCAACAAGATAATATACAGTATGAGTGGGCCCAAGCCTTCTGGAATTGGTTTCAGGAATGTTTTGAAAACTTCCAATGTGTGATATGGTCACCATGTTGGACTGACATGAATCCGTACAGGACATAACAGAAAGGTCTATTCACTCAATCATGCATCCACAAACATCAGTAATTTGTGGATATTTCACATTGAGATGGCATAGCTCAATATCTTTTCAGAGGTCTTCCAACCACTTGTATGACAGATGATACATCAAGTAGCAGTTTGCCAGTGTTAAAGAGTACACATGATATTAGGTATATAACCCATGACTTTTGGCAAATCAGTGTAATAATATACATATAAATTATGGCCATTAATTAAATCATAGGCGAGTCAAAACTACAGATAAGATTTTCATACATTTAGTTTTCTGTAAAAGATAAGAAAAGATAAGTGAATAACATAAAAATGAGAAAAGAAAATTAGCTTAACCTTATGACTATAAGTTATCAATTTTGATATTTATATTAGAAAAAAAAACAATTTTTTTAGGTCATAATTAACTGTAAAGATAGAGGCATGAAAGTTTTCTTATTTGTTGTTAATAGTTAATGAGGAGATTAATTTTTTAAGCTCCTGGGATGAGAAATCAGGTTTTATTTCAAAGGTAATTTTATTTGACTTTATTTAAATCTTTAAACAATTTTTAAAAATTATCATCATTATTATATGAAAATTTTTTCTTAAAAATTTGTTAAATGCATAATTGATGAACAAATTAATCTTCTCTGAAATAGAATTATTTAAAAGAGTAATGACCATATTGTTTAATAGTAATTACAAACAAGAACAGACATGACCAAAGATTTAGGCATAAATAAATGGTTTAGATCCAGTTTGTAGAAAGGATCAGGTATCTGTAAACTTGTAATGATGATTTACTGAAACAATAGGGAACAATAATTAGTTCCTAAATGGTTATAATGCAAATATTTATGATCAAAATAGAAAATTATTGAACATAATTGCTCAAAAAAAAGGCAAAATAAAAAAAAATATACATGAGGAAAAAAAAATTGCTAAAATCAAATAAGTTAGTAAAACATGGTCTTTTGAGTAAAGTGATTATTTATAATTACTATTATTTGATACTGTGAAGGAGGCTGTGTACTCTATGCCAGACATGAAGAATGGGTAGTCAAAATATTCAAAACTAGCTGCATGGCCCGGCGTTGCCCGTGCTTGATTCAAAAATCGTACGACTCATACTGCAATCGCTATCACTTGACTTAAAATATTTTTGCCCTTCCTTGCCTTTAAAGGAGTGCCCTTTGCCAGTCTGATGTTGCTACATGCCTTACTGCTTGCCTATTTCACACTGCGAATCTTTTCTAAGCTCTATACTAAACATTAAATCTGTTACGAAAAAAGAACTAAACAAAATGAACACAAAACGATCAGCTTTAAAAAAGGACTCGTAACTGGAAAAACCGAATGAAAAAAGAATGTTAACAACAAATACTTTTTCACACCCAATCCACTTCTGTGGAATCAGAATCAACGTTGAGTTTAAGCAAGCGAATGAGTCAATTAGAGTAAAGTGCCATGCAGATTTAAATTTTCCCCACTTGTGACGAATGCAGCTATCGATTTTTTTTTGCATGCTAGTTAACATTCGTGTCAGTCAGTTGTTGGCTCTCACTCTGGCCAGTACAAAATGGCTGCAAACTACATGAAAACTGCCATAGAAGCATGAAAAAAAATCGATTATTTCTACTATCGATGGGAGTTGGGAAATGCAAAGTCAGTCTTGGCCTTCCCGCTATCTTGGAGCATGTGCATGTAAATTTTGGTGCAAATCCGTTGAAAATTGCGGCTGTGCATTCATTACACACACATCCTGCCATATATATATATATATATATATATATATATATATATTATATATATATTGTATTGAGCACTTCTTTATTATTTTAGCTTTTGGTAGGGAAGAGTTTTACCTTTGATTGTGGTAGATGCTATTTTCAGTACCCTAATTATTTTATATTCAATGTTTTTTTTGTTTTTTTTTTAAGCATTTCACCCCCAAGCAAGTCAGAAGTGCCATTATCACACAGGGTTTATGGAGAGTGAAAATGAGAGAAAAGTGTGGGTGTAGGGGGGGGGGTTGAAGAAAGGAAAAAAGAACAGGTATCAATGCAACAAAACATGGTGACTGATGTTGCATTTAGGTTTTTGATGATTGTAGTTATCAGGGAAGCAAGTGAGTGGAATGGATTTCCAATATGGAGAAGTGCGAGGAAAGAAACTGTTAGAAGGGTGGTTACATTTAACTATTTCAACAGTATATATTGTTGGGACCTAGATGCCAATCTAGTAGTACACTTAAATTCATGTAGTCAGGGCACCAGGGAAAAAATGCTCATCAGTGAAGTAGCCATGAAAATATTTGTAGAAAAGACAGAGGGAAGCCACATCACGTCTGTGAGAAAGCGGCTGAAGTCAAGAAGCTAATTCAGTACCGATTACATTACAGATTCTACTTTAGATTTTTTTGAGAATATTGCAGTAAGGGAAGGTAGGGGAAAAATTTTATGGATAAAACTTTAACTGTGCAACCAGTAATAAAAATCACAGAAACATCATCATTTAATAGTAATAAAAAAATAAAAAATATATATAATATATTTAAAGTAATAATAATAATAATAATAATAAAAGTAATAATAATAGTAATAAAAGTAATAGACAGATACACACATATACAATACACACATACATACAAACTTACATAGTTACAAACCTAATATATATTTTTCCGTGTTTGATGCAAAATAAATGTCAATTTTTAAGACTATATAAACTTATTTTAATTTTTTTTCTTCCAGGCATAGTTTGCATCTGTATATATATATATATATATATATATATATATATATATATAAATTACGATCAAATATTGATAGGAATGCAAGAGAATGATAGGATAAGGGACAAATAGGAAATCTTTATAAATCTGACATGCTTTGCTTTTATTAACACTTGAGATGAAGAGGTTTATTTTCCACGAGGGTCGGCCAGGTGAAGGTGAGAGGGGGAGCATGTCACGGCATTTACTCGTTCCCCCACGAGAATGAGATGTGACACAAGGTCGGATTAATGTGGGGGACCCGAGCGCGTACACTCATGCAGGGACAAAAATTCCCCTCTCTTGGCGAAAGAAATCGGCTGTGTTTATGGCAGCTGATGTTAGCATCATAGCTGGTTGGCAATATCTTTTGGTTGATGACTAAAAATTAACTTTCGCATTTTGACTGTACACATGGGTTTCATTTGGACACCATGTGTATTTAAAGTAGTTTCCGGTTATTATTTTTAGTTAGGAGGACTTGTGTATGTTTAGGTTTCATTTGTTTACTTTTTGTGTATCGTTCTCTGAAAAAAAAACAAAAAACGTTGAGTCACCGGAACTTAACGGCATTCGGATGTTTGAGTAGCCGGGAGTAACTTCCGGCTGGGTGTGATACATTTAACCGTGCTTTCAAATTGATTTCATGCAAAAACAATTGTGTTTTTCCAATTCTTGGTGCTGTCAGAACCACCGCTGGGTAATTTTACGTAGTCCTGTGAAGTTTTGTTGAAATCGGTTGAAAAATGTAGGAGATATGATCCCATATATAAACGTACACACACACACACACACAATCTGCCTTTTATAATAAGTAAGATGAAATACCGTTGAAAAATATTGGAAACTCTTGTAGAAATCAAATAATTGTTAGATTTTAAGGAAACTTTCAGAATTTATTCAAAAATGAATTAAATTATTTTAGAAACATTTGTGTTTTTAGAAAATCATGGTAAAATTTTTTTTTTTTTACATGTTACCCCCCACTTAAGTTGCTGACTCAAATAAAACACAAGGTTTTAACTAAAATTTTGTACCTGCTAGGAAGGATTAAAAACTTTTTAAAAATAATGAAAAATACTTTGGTCTTTCCTCTAAATAACAAAAATTTTGACAATAAAAGTGTTTTTATTAAGGTTGTCTACTGTATATTTTTGTGATTTTTTAATTAAATGCAGAAGACTTTGAAGAATATAAATCATTGATTTTTTTTTGTAAATCAAAAAGTGTTTCTACCCAAAATTTAGATCTGAATTATAAAATACAAAACCCAATAAAACTAAGGCATTATTTAATTAGAAAAGCTTTTAATGGCTTTTATGAATAATATATGTTAAGAACATTATTGTCTGAAGCCAAAATATTTTTCTGATGAAAAATGAATTTTTACAAGAATTGTTTTCTTTTGTTTTTTTTCAATTTTAAATACAAAATGTGTTGAAGTTGTTAAATATTTTAAAATTAAGTTTGAATAAGTGTGTCTCTGGAATTGCTATTAAAAGACCTATTTTTACAGATCTTAAATTTGAAAGCTATTACAATCTGTGAAGCATTTGTATTTTAAAAACAATTTTTTTAATATGCCAAAAAATGTATTAAAAATATTTCTGCCAAAGCTACAGAGGCACAATTCAGAAATAATGTCACGTGTTTTAAGAGATGTTTTTCCTGATAGTGAGGATCTGGCCTCATAAATTGCATTAATTTCATTCTGGCTAGACAGTATCAAATTCTCTGACTGACCATCATCATTGCATTCTTAAAATTTTTAATTTTCTATCTTTATATATTTTACTAAATATTTTTTTTTCATTTTTTTTTTTTTAATAAATATAATCAATTTTTTCTTTTTCAGTGTGAGACATACTATAATTATTGATTTTTTTTCTTTTTTAGATTCAATTTTAGGGATGAGGACAGTGCAGGCTTTGGACATTGCTTTCTTAAAAAAAAAAAGAAAAAAAAAAGTAAAAATCAATAAAATATTAGACTTTTGGAAGTATTTAATTTTTAAAAATTACTTTATAGTTAAATAAGCTGGTTTACTTAAAATTTGAAAATACTATCCGATAAATTACCCTAACGTTAGTTGTTGATGCATTGATACAAATGTCAAGTCACACCCCCAAAACCAATCCCAGTGGTTAGACATGCTTCTCTTATTTCCAACTAAATTTTTTCTGCTAAATAATTAAGTATTGTTTGTTTCCAATTACATTAACTTTAAATTTTCCTAAAATAACTTTTGAAAAAAGTATAATTGAATTTTACAAGATTTTTAAATGAAGAATTTCACTTTTGTTTACAAAATTGTCAAAACTGGCTGACATGACTGATTTTACGTAAATTTTGCTGACTCAAATAAAAATACAAGGTTTTAACTAAAATTTTGTACCTGCTAGGAAGGATTAAAAACTTTTTAAAAATAATGAAAAATACTTTGGTCTTTCCTCTTAATAACAAAAATTTTGACAATAAAACTGTTTTTATTAAGTTTGGGGCCTTTTTTTCAAGAGGATATAATCCTTTTTAATGATGTATTAGATATACCTAATTTGTAACAATGTTCAGTTACATTTTATTAGGAATAAGAGTTTTATTACATACAAAAGACAGGCAGTTTTGAGACTTATAAATTTCAAAACCTTGATCTATACATGAAATAATTTGAGTAAAATTTGAGAAAAGAAAATTCTTTGAATGACTTCAATGTAGACTGCTGGACAGAAAAAGTCTAAGAATATCAGATTAACGAGATTACATTAGAAGAAAATATGCTGACATTTTTATTCAGATTTCAGAATTTGGACACAGATGTGGCCCCCAGAGAATACTTACAGAAAAAAAAAAAAAAAAAAGTTCTAAAATATTTCATGGAATATTAGTAACCTCAATGAAAGAAACATAGTATTAATCCTTATAAAAGATGTAACTCATAGCAAAACAGACCGAAAAGTTCTCAGTTCAACCACTTTCCAAAAATCAGTATTTCAAAAACATCATTGATTTAGAGAAAGGGGATTAGCCAAGGACTTTTCTGCACCCACTTTGCATTATTCCATCAGGGTATACTACAGATATAAACACGGTGTATTGATTTTATACAACTGGATTACTAATAAGCATGTGATGTTTTACAGCTGGTTTTGATTAGTAAAAATTTCTATAATAAGTTTTAAAAAAAAAAAACAAACAAACAAACCCGGAAATCAATGCTTATTAAAGAGTTTATGAGAATTATGAATTTAAAACTTTCTTTCCACATTAACACAAGTTTTAAAAATGTTATGATGGAAAATCTTACATATTTATCAGTGTAGACATCATTTAGTTTATTTTTTTTTTGGTCATGTCACTTTGTAGAAAGCACAAGAATACATGTTATCACAGTAAATGTAGTAAAACAGAATTAAAATATCAGGCTGCACAACAATTAGAGTAAAGATCAGTGCATGAAGATGTGACTCTTTTGAAAATCAAAACCAAAGACATTGAAACTGAGCTGCATTGGTGTAATGGATATGGTCTATCTCCCCAACGAAAGAGGCATAAAATTGCCTGTGCCATACACAGTTATGTAATTACCTTAGGACTAATTTAATGCCTGTATGTGGGCATGAAAAAATCTGCATAACTGACTGAGGCACACATAAAAGCTAGCAGATTTTGTCTTTGGCAGAGAAGAATTACAACAGCAAGGAATACATTTGAACAAGCCAGTTGTGAGGTTTAAGGACATTGATGTGGCAGTGAGGAATGTGAAACGGATTACTACAGAATATTACAACAACTGGCAAAAGAAAATGTGATACACATGGAACAAGTAAAGACATACTGATGTTAATGTGAATGGAATGGGTTGCTGCTGTCCAGTGTAGATCTGAGAGCAAGCATAACTTGCCTCTCATGAAATCTTCTATGTGCCACGTACCTTTAGGACGTAGGTGATCATGGCTCTCCATAATTTCCTGTCCTTCATAGTTGTTAATAAATTTTGTTTTTTTTGTTATTTCTTCCAAACATTGTTTCACCATCCATTTACTCAAGCTTACTAAGTATGTTTTCCTGTGTTCGTCTTGCCTTCAATCTGTCATGTAAGTATCAGGTCTTCTAAGGCCACTTTTTTCCTCATCACATGCCCTAGAAATTTCAACTGTTTCTTCCTGATGTTAAGTATGTTTCCCTTTTGTTTCCATTTTCTCTAAAATTTCATCATTGCTTGCATGTTTCGTCCAGTGTCTTCAGCACATTTCTGTAGAACCATTTCATCTTTGAGATTGTTCAACATTCACTGCCCATATAAGACGACTGATATCATGTAACAATTCAGTACATTTTTTCTTTACAAAATTTTTCTGTTTCTTAATAGATTGCTTAACTTTTGAAATGCATCTTTGGCTATCCCAATGTACTTTCAGATTTCAGTGTTGCACTTTCTGACATCTGTTAAGACACTTCCTAGATTCAGACTTATCACAAATAAGTTCTTTTGAGGATTTGAAGAATTTTGAAAAATATAAAAAAATATTTGGAATCAGCTTCAGAAATCTGCTTCTCTCTCTCTCTCTCTCTCTCTCTTGTCCAGTTGGACATTTTTTGAGAGTAAAGCCATTATATGACACTTGGAATACATGATAAAACATGATAGACATTCATTGTCTGTTATATTTAATATGTTTGAATAATAATCTGCTGCCCCTGTATACTAACTTCAAGTTACACGATGCCACAGCACCAAGAAATTTCAATAGAACTTCATCAAATGACATATAAACACATCCACACAAGAATTACAACAGCTTAACATTTAAATTTTTCTTAATAAAGGAATCTTACAATCTTCTACCACCACTGAAAATTCAAGGAAATATTGGATTTATTATATAATAAAACTAATATTTTTGTTATTTTAAAAAAACATGAGTACTGCTCAAAAATTACAGGATATTTTGGACGATCACAATAAATTTAAAAGTTAACTAATAACACCACCTTTCAACTTAAAAACCATATCAATAAACTTATTGCTGCTAACAATACTGAAATTGGATCCTATAAACTTCAAAGATTATAGGTGACTATCAACCTGGCTATCTTTACAGAAATGTAAAAATCCATAAAATTGATCATCCTCACTGACCTACCATTTCACAAATACTTACACCAGTACATTACCTTCCAAAAACCCTTAACAAATTAATGACTCCATAACTCCCAAGTAAATATTGTATTAACCCTACAAAATAATTCGTACAAATTCTTCATGTTGTAAAACCAAACAAGCAAATAATCGCATCTTTGGATGTACAAAATTTATTTACTAATGTCCCCATCTATGAAACAATTGACACCATTATCTGTGATGTATACAATCCTATCCCATTAATATTAAGCCCACTATTTAAAAAAAAAATTATTATTAGCATGTACTGCTAAAGTACCTTTTCATGACCCCCTAGACAATATTTATACTCAAATAGATGGTATGATGATGGGATCCCCTTTAGGCCTTCTTTTTTTCTAATTATTATATGGCACATTTAGAAAATAAAATACTGAATGACACTAATAAACCCTCTATATGTAAGATACATAAATTTTAGCTAAAAATATTGATCAAATTACACAATTTAAAAACAAATTTGAAAGTCACTGTTTTCAAATTTACACTAGAATTAGTAATAATGATAAAATCCTATTCCTTGATGTACTTATTGATTCCAGCACACATAAATTTACTACTTCTTTATATAGAGAACCCATTAATATTAACTTGTGTCTTCTTAATTAAAACAGTGAATACCCCAACAACATAAGTTAGCTGTTCTAAAAAACTTAATCCAATGCACAATGATATCTTCTTCCAAAACCATAATTTATAAAGAATTGCATAACATCAAACAAACATTCATTAATAATGGATTCCCTAATTCCATTATTGATTAAAAGATTAAAATGTATCTCAAACTTAATAATACCACTAACAAAATTGATAATATTAATAATAATTGTAACCACAATAGGGTATATCAAAATAAACATAATACTATTAATTTATACTATTGTAACCAAATGCATAATAGTTACAAACAGGATGAAACACTCAAAAACATGATAGATAGAAATGTTAAACCCATTAATAATAATAAACAAGTTAAACTGATCATATATTATAAAAAATTTAAAACTGATCTCATAGACTCCAATAACCCTACAACTACACAACTAAATCCTCTACAAAAAACCAATGTAGCATATCAATTTACATGCCAGTTCAGAGATTGTATCTTTGATACTAATAATAAACCCACTATATATATATATTGGTTTTATTACAACCACTCTACCCCGTAGACTTACCTGTCACATTTCGGATCTTGGTTCCATTCAACAACATTTCATAGAAAAACATAGCTATGTATATAATATTAGACAGATATTAGTTGATAATAATATCTGTTTAATATTATGTACATTATGTACACAACAATACTCACACATCCACACAGTAAAAAGAACCTTAAGATATTAGAGGCCTTCTACATTAAAACAAAGCAACCCACACTTAACAAAATTACATTTAAACCAGTCATAACATATTACAATGCACTTAAACATATGGTTGTGTTGATAAGATTTTTTCTCTAACGTGGTCAAGTACAATGTCATAGAACTGCATTACGAATTTATGACCTGCATCTGCCATTCCATGGCCGTTATTATCACATAGCAAACTTATATAAACAGGAGGTCATCTTTGTTGGTGAATATCTGTTGTAATGTCTATATAACCACTCTGATGATGGCTCATGTGAGCTGAAAGTTTAGATCGAAAACCAATATAATAAAGAAATATCCAAATGTTTGACAATTTTTGTCTTTATTTCCTCTTGAAACTAAAGCCATTATATGACACTTGGAAAGGCTGATGATAAAACATAATAGATATTTGTTGTCTGTTATATTTAACAATGATCTGCTGCCTCATATATATATATATATATATATACACACACACACGTGTGTGTGTGTGTGTGTGTGTGTGTATGTATGTATGTATGTGTACATATGAGTGGCATTCCAATGACAATTTTCCTTTCCAATACCATAAAAGAACCGATATATGCAACCATAAATACAAAATTTCAAAAATTAATCAGTTTGATTTCAGAGAGCATGAAACCCAGGTCACAAACTTACATCACTCCAACTAAATATATATATATATATATATATATATATATATATATATATATATATATATATATATATATATATATATATATATATATATATATACACACACACTCATGTATAAGCACAGACTTCTATCAAGTGTTTACCATAAACATGAATGTATACATCCATAAATATACAAGGTGCTGCTGAAATATTCTCAAGACAATCAATTAACTAAAATCTAACCAACTGACAATTTTCTTTTAAATCTTTTCTTGGTCAGGCTGAGAAATTTTCAGTATCATTTTATATATAAATTAGTAAATGTATATACTGTTACATCTAACTTATAGAACATTTATAAATGCCAGCTAATACATATAACATATTGAATATATTTTCTATAAAGAAGACACACTTAAATACGAAAAATGCAATATTTAAAAAAATTAAACTTGTGTTAGCCAAAAGTGTTTATGGGAAGATATATTTACAAATACAAACAAGAAATCAGAAACCTTAGAAATAATGAAAAAGTAAATTAAAAAAAATAATCAACAAGGAATCCTTGGTTTTTTAATCAAAAATTGTTACCCAAATACACCATATACATAATTTAAGATATAAAACTATTAAGGACAATATGAATAAAGACAAAAGGAAAACTTATCTTAGCGACTGCATTTCCTCTTCTGATGGATGTTTGGCTTCATCAAGTCCACCAGAGGATGAAAAATGTCAGCTAAGGTGTTTTCCTTTTTTTCTTGTGTGTGTGTGTGTGTATGCAGTGATGTTGATCGGCTTTTAATATAGTGTGTCCCTGGGCCCTACATGTAGTGATTTGTGTGGGTCCCTGGGAAATTCAAAGGGTGCCAACTAGTTTCTTAAATTGTTCTGTTAAACTGTGGGGTTACAGACTAAGGATTTTTTTTTTTTTTTTTTAGCCATTGTTCCAAAAAACAATTTTAATCATGCCAAATCACTTAAATTTAACTATCTCCACTAATTCACAAAAAAAAAAAAAAGAAAAAAAAAGCATACCATGATGAAAAAAATGATCTGAATTTGCTGGAATCAGTTTTATTATCAAAATTTTTACATAATTATTTACAGGAAAGACCAAAGTATATTTTATTTTATAAAATTTTTTCATCCTTTCTAGCAGGTTCAAAATTATGTTCAAAATCATGTTTTTCTTGCCTCAGTGGTGGGGTTGGAGAGACCAAATATTATTACTAGAATTTCTTAACTTTTTTTTTTGGCATTAAAAACACACTGTTCTGGAAATTCTTGCAAAAAAAATCAAATTGGATTTTAATGAAACTTTCAGAACTTATTCACAAATGAATTAATTTAGATATTTTTTTCTTTTTTTACATCTGTTACCACCTCATCTTACTTAGCTTTATGAAAACTCGAGAAATTCAATGGTGTATCTTTTATTGATTATATTAGTTAAAAGCAGAAGTCTTTGAAGAATATAAATAATTGATTTTTTTTTTTTTTGTAAAATCGAATCACCTTGTTACAGAAAATCAGCTCCGATTTGTAACATACAAAACCAAATAAAGCTAAGACATTATTTAATTAGAAAAACTTTTAATAGCTTTTATGAATAATATATGTGAAGGACAATATTATCAGAAGCAAAAATATTTTTCTAATGGAAAATGAATTTTTACAAGAATTGTTTTTTTCAATTTTAAATATAAAATGTGATAAAGTTGTTAAATCTTTTAAAATTGTTTCAACCTGTAGAGTTTAGGGAAGGCTGCTATTAAGTATATCTATCTTTACAGATCATAAATTTAAAAGCTTATTACAATCTGCAACCCCACTTTATTTTAAAAAAGAATTTAATATTGTTTTTGAGTGTGCATAAAAATATTTTTTCCAGATATATGGACGATTGTATGTCATGCATTTTAAGAGTTGTTTCCCCACCAACAGCAATATGCACTCAGAAAATCTGTGTTTTCGTTCTGCGAGCCTGTATTGAAGAATACTCTGACTGACCATCATTGTCGCATTTTCAAAAGTCATTTTTTTTTATGTTCTATTTCACAAAATATTTTTAATTTAATTTTTTAAATATGATTAATTTATTATTTTTCAGCGAGACATAATGCAATTATTAATTATTTTCTTTTTTAGTTTCAATTCAAGGGATGGAAACAAAGGGAATCATGTTCTTCAGGCTTTAGACATCTTTGTTAAAGTCTGAAATCATTTACACAAGTTTTTTTTTTATTTTGACATTTCTGTTATTAGTGAACTATGACTGAATAAAATAAGTGTAAATGATTACATAATTAACACACACACACAAAAAAAAAATCAAACATTTTCATAACTGTCATATTATATATAACACTTAATATTAAAAATAAGGAAAAAAAAAATTAGCAAATAAAGAAAACATTTCATAAATGAGAGCAGTACCTATCTTATGAAATTTTATGGTATCATTTTTATTTATTATCAATTTTTATATTATCTCAGTTATGAAAAAATTTCATAACTGAGATAATATAAAAATTAATAAATAAAAATGATACCATAAAATTTCATAAAAGATGTATGTAAAAATTATAGATACCTATCTTATGAAATTTTACCTCACTCTCAGTTATGAAATTTTCAATTTATTTTATTGCTAGTATTTAAAATTTTATTTTTTCAGAAAGTATCTGCAAATATAAGGCTATAAAAAAAATTAGATTATTGAAAGTATTTATTAATTTTTTTTAAATTATGATATTGAGTCACCCCCCCACGAGAGTGTCATGTGGCACAAGGCCTTTTTAACGTGGGCATTCCGAGCCCATGGGCTCGGCCAAAAATATGCCCATTGAACCTGCATAAATGGGTTCAGGGCCGGTTTTACCTCCCCGAAGCCTCCTTCAGGTTCCTCCCGTCCGTAGGAAGAGAGTTCAACCGAGCAGTCGGTTCAAAAGTGAACGACTGACTTTTTTAAATTACTGGGTAGTTAACTAAGTTAGTTCAATTAAAATTTGAAAAAATTATGCCACTTCTGTGCTTCTGTCCGATAATTTCCTTTCTGACCTAAGCTGTTAATACATCAATGTAACTGTCAGTTAACACACCAAAAACAAGTCACTGTGGTTGACATACTTCTCTTATTTTCAACTACATTTTTCTGCTAAAAACATTAAAAAAAATTAAGTAATGATTGTTTCAAATTGGATTTAACTTATTGTTTATAAATTTCTCAAAAATAGCAGGGATCATCAATTTTAATGGTATTTTGCTGAAGCAAAAAAAAAAAAAAAAAAAAATTAAATTTAATCAGTTTTCAATGTTCTAAAAAGGATGAAAAAAAAATTTAATAAAATAATAAAAAAAATACTTTGGTTTTTTCCTCTTAATAATAACAAACATTTAGATGATAAAAAATTGTTTTTATCAAGTTTGAGTCCTTTTTTCATGATGGTATGCTTTTTTTGGTGAATTAGTGGAGATTCTTTCTTAAATTAACAGAATATTGAATCAACAAATTTAAAACAAAAACAGTATTTACACTTAATCACAGTTCAATTTTTGAGAATTATGACAAAGTTTTTTTGTTTTTTTTTAAATTGAAAGAACAAAAGTTGTTTTTAAGATTAAATACAAAAATTCAATACAAAAACAGTATTTTTGTGTGTCAGGGATGCAGAACTCAAACCTATTAGCATGTGTGTATGTAAACATACACACTTAAAATGTATATGGAAAAAGAAAGATTTAATTTATATAAATATATATGAATAAAAAGAAATGGCCTTAAGTAATCTGCTTTTAAATCTTTAAAATCATAGACCGCACACAAAGACTACTTCGGTTACAAATTTCATTGTTTCTGTTCAGCCTTTAAAGTGAAGTAAAAAGAAAAAGAAGATGCATAGTAAAATTGGTTTATTGAAAAAGAACTATAAAAGTAAACATGATGAACTCATGAAATTCACAAGGGAAATACAAAGGAATATTTATGGAATATTTTAAAATATTTACCAAAAATATTTCTCAATGTTCATCAAAAGTACAAAACAAAACCGAATCTGATCCTGGACAATCTCTTGAGTATGTATTTACTCCTACCAATTTTTGTTTTTGTAATTGGAACATTTCTGACTGTATCCAAATGAGATTTAAATTTACCTTTTCTTACCATATGTACATCTTGCTAACATCATCCAAATTAGGTTTTAATTTCCTATTTCTTTCTCTACTTTCTTATAACCCACTTTTGATCAGGTCAGTATTAAATGACCAAAATTGCCTCACTGTAGTATGATATAACAATAGTGCATTGGTAACAGTTGGTGTTACACAGAGACAATAAAACATTTTCACACCTTTTGACAATTAAAACACACTTTATATCTGTTATTTATTTTTTGTTGTTTTTTTAGCAAAGTTAATTTAAATCCAATAAAAATACTGATAAAAAAAACCTAACAAAATGACAAGACTGTAGCAATTAAGAAAGATCATGTTAACTAACATAAGGTCATTGCTATAGATAGGCATGACATTTTCTAAAACATCTGTTGTAACTGATAAATTTGGTCAATTTTGTTGCATTTTTGTTAACATTTTAACTATTAGCAAGTTTCAAGATTGTGTATTGCATAAGTTATTTGTATTACCAAATTAAATTTCATCCATACTGTCTAAAATTCTCAAGAGACATTTGTTTGCAACTACATAAGTAAATGCATTATATAAAGTTAAAGTTGCACTAAGAATGCTACATTTTGCAATGCCATCTTTTGTCAAGAGCTTACCATCATATCACATAGAAACACTGGTTCCAGTATGATCACCAAAGTTAAATGGGTATACAAAATACTGTAAGCTTACATGTGTGGGTGGTTTAATGGATAATTGCTCAGAATTGCTAATTAGAACATAGGGTTCAAATTCCAGTTGGATTTGTTACAGTCACTTATGTGAAAAAAAAAAAACTCTTGGGAAAGATACGACTGCACCTCTTCTCTCAAGTATGGCTTGTATCCCTTAATCATTATCTCCAACAAAAAAACCCCCAAAAAACTTACAATCCAAAAATATTTTCTGGTTTTAAATAACCTGTAAAGGGTTGATAAACCATAGAAAATGAGTCAATATTTTGTTGACTAAGTAAGAACCGTTTGTATGTTTTCACATACATGTTGAATATTTCATAAAAATGAAATTCACAAGGAATACCAAAAAACTGTATCAGTCTTGTGCATTTATAACTGAAATTTATGTGACCGTGCTTCAAACAAAACTTATTTTTCTATTAAGGAATTGTATTGAAATGTTCACCATTTCATTTTTTATATTTTTAAAGCAATTAGTATATATATCTTTCAAAGTAAAATGTTACCAAACATTTGATTGTATATTTACCATTAATTTTCTCTTGTGCCATTCTTATGCACATTATTTTTGCTAAAGATATTGCTTGTTTATAAATACTGAATCCATTAAGATTAATAAATGTTATGGAATTTAAAATCTTTTGCTGCCTCAGTAAATACTTAATTTCTTTAATTAGAGTCAGAAGAACATAAAATTTTATTCATCAAGTGTAACATTTAATATTTTTCATGACCCTTGTAATGAGGCATTGCATTCAGATAATAACCTTCCCATAACCATAATTTTCCTTGCTTAACCCTTACTACTTATGGTTATATTAGTCTTTCTTAACATTTGTCAGAAACTGTTGAAACTATACTCATAGTAATTTAATATTACTAATTTCATTTAATTGATATTTATTAGTTAACATTGTCATGGATTAAGACAACTGTTGATTGAAGTCTCGGATAGATTTAAGGGACAGATTTAAATTTCTTATGGTGGTTTTTTCTTTGTGATTCAATGCTATTTGATTTCCAAGGAATGTGTTGCTGATGTTCAGGTTTTAAAGGGGATGACATCTGCTGCAGCCTTTTAATGAGAAGTAACAAAATTATTGTAGATTGTATTAGGAGATGGTTCCTAGACATCTGCTTGTATACTGGTCTTTGAGATGACTGTTGTGAGAAGAGAAGAGAAGTCATATGGTGGGAAGGTAGACTGCTTTTTCTTAAAGGTGAAGTTAGAAGAGATAATCCTCCTATGAAGTTTAACAAGCTGAATACATCCAACTCTATTGCTGCCAACAATCTGCTCTTGCTTGGAAAACTGCCGATGAGATCAGTGACAGAAAATCAAATAAATCCGAGTGAAAGGCTAATAGACAGGTTGAAAGTCTGAATAAATGTCAAGACCATTTTAAAAATCTCTTGGGAAATATACCTGACATTTTAGTTACTGAGGCTGAGTAAAACATTGAACATTCTCTTGACATTAAACCTAGCAACTTTACAGATGCAGAACTTGAAATGGCTTGGAAAAAAAAAACAAAAAAAAAACACACACACAAAATAGGACTTGATAATTGTTATGGGAACTTACCTATAATGATAATGGACTCTTCCTGACACTATAAATACTGCACCTCTCAAGAGGTATAATGAATGAATGGTGTAACGAGCACCAAGTCATGACTGTTGAACTCTCTGCTTTGGCAGAGAGGAACCTGGATGAAGCTTTGCCGAAGGGCAGGGTTTCATCTGGGGAGGTAGACAGGCCCTGAACCCATCTAAGAGGGTTCAAAGGGTATATTTTTGGCCGAGCCTACGGGCTCGGGAAACCCATGTTAAACTCGGCCTTGTGCCACATGCAACCGTTGGGGGGGAGGGGGAGTGGGAGGGTAGATACCGAATGAATGGTGTAACGAGTCGAGACAATATTAGTTCATTCTAAACCAGACGGCCAGACATTACTAACACCTTCAACTTCTTGTACTATATTTCTGTTCTAATATATCTTTGTTATTCTACTCTTGTGTTCGTATTGTTCTTCCTTGGTTCTAACCTTGGACCATAACTGTGGTGCGAAGATATTGGACCATAACAATAATATTTATCTGGATGTTTGGAAGATCCAGGATTTCAATGATATTCTACTTCAACTCTGTAATGCCACATATAATGGAGAAGTCATAGAAAAATGGACATAAGGCTAGGGGATCTACAATAGGCCAAAAATTACACAGGAATCATAATTACCTAAAAAAAAAAAAAAAAAAAAGGAGATCAACTTTTGACAAATCCAGACTGTTCAGTTTTGAGGGTATCAGGGCAAAGAATCTACAGGTTGCTTACTTCATGTAGATTTCTCTACAGCCTTCAATTCTGTACATAAAAGTGAAAATGGAGGAGATCCTTCTGACATCTCCCCTGAGACAGTAGTTGCCATAATAATGCTATACAAAAATACCAAATCTTTGGTTAGATCCCCAGACAGTGACACTAGCTTCTTTGACATCAAAGCAGGGTCCTTCAGGGTGATACTTTCACTTTTTCTCTTTATAACTCGACTATATATTGAGAGCTTCCCTTGACAAACATCATCATTTAGGTTTTACTTTATTACTAAGACTCTCAAGTCAATATCCTGCAAAAAGTTGACCGATATTGATGATGCAGATACCATACCAATGCCAAAGTTCTCCTACATCATCGAGAAAATGCTGCTAATGATGGACTGTGTCAATGCTTCTAAAACTGAATTCATAAGCTTCAACCACCAAGGCTCAATACAAACTATCTCAGATGAATCAATAAAACCTGTCTTTTACATACCTTGGAAGTGAAATAGATTCTACTGAAAAGCATGTGAAAATATGTATACCTATAGTCTGGGTGGCCTTGAATAAAATGGATATAATCTGGAAATCTGATCTATCAGACAACCTCAAGTGAAGAATCTTTCTAGCCACTGCAGAGGCGGTTTTAATCTATGGTGCCACTGCTTGAACATTACCTAAAATTCTAGAGTCTAAGCTTTCAGATGCTGAGAGCTATACTTAACATCTCTTGAAGACAAAATCCAACTAAATCACAGCTCTATGGACCCATCCCTGATATTTCTACAATCTTATGTGAATGCAGAATGACACCACTGATAAGCAAAACAAGAAATTATGAGTGATCTACTGCTGTGGACACCTAGCCATAGAATTTAGATGGGTTGGTTGTCCAGCAACCATCTACATTGACACAGAATGCCATTGTAATAGCTTTCCGGCAGGACCATGACATTTAGCATGATAGACTCATGAATGCCAGAGTAAAAATAAAATATAGTTAATGAAATTAGTCTAATTGAGCATTACTACTTAGTAGTAAGTTCAATCCTCAATGGGTATTCCATATGAAATTTGATATCAAACAAGAGTTGACATGTCATAAATATCAACCAACCAACAATTGGCATGGTGTAATAATTAATGATGCTAGTCAAGTTGATGATTACTGCTGGGTAATGAGTTTGATCTTCACTGGGTGCCACATAAAAAAATTTGACATTACATAACCCAGCAAGAGTTGTCATGTCATAAAATCAACCAATGTAATCTAACCTAACCTTCATCAATTAAAAATGATTTTTTATGATATAAACATTAATAGCATTAAATTAAATACTAATAAAATTATTTTTTTTTTCTTTTTAAGTTGGTGACCACATTGATCCAATGTAACTATTTTATTACATGGGTACCTTTCTGACAACTCTAAAATAATTGAGTATTTGAGGATTCCTCTTAGTCACTAAGTGTTTTAAAATTCCAAGTATATGTTGGTTACTAGGTGGGGTTGGTTTGAAGTAGCAAAATAATAACATCATCTTTGTAATTTCCAGTTTAAATTCATGAATAATTGGAATGTTTGTTAAATCTGAGTGAAAGTTTGATAAATATTTTTACTAGCTTAAATTGTTTTTCATTTTAGAAAGACATTAATTAATGAGATTTTGTTTTATTGGACATATACAAGAATTAAATTAGTTAATAGAATTTTGACAATTAGTTTTTTCTTTGGCAATAGTTAAAACAGAAAAACAAAGCCAGCAATCTGTAACTGCTTTAATGCAAAAGGTTTCTCATTTTTGTAACGATGATCTTATCTATATTTTGCATAATCTGACCTTCAATTGGTAGTTGATAAAAACAAAGTTTTATCATCAAAATGTTTCTAGCATGTTTGAAATTTTGGTGAAACATCTAGTTTTTTCTTCAGTCAGTGGGGGAGATTAGATTATGGAGGATATTTTCCTAAATTTTTAATATTACTGAATACTTAAAAATTATATATAAAAAGGAGCTCATGTTATATTTTTCAGCTATTTTTTTATGGATAAAGCCCTTGTAGAATAACATTAGATAACCATCCATCTGTCAAAAGCTGTCAACACCTGAATAAGTTACTGCTGTTGGGTTAAAAAATGTATTACTGCGATATTTTAAACTTAAAGTAAATAAAATTTGTTTCAAATTAGATTAATTATACTTTAAATCCGCTAATATTCCTCAAATAAAGTTTCAGAAAAGTATATTTTAGTTTTGTAAAATTTTTTAATAAAGACAATTACATTCTGAAGACAGGTAGCTAACAAATGGCACTTAAATAAAAAAGATTTCAAAACCAAATCTCCTTCCAATCAATTTAAATTAATTTTGAAATACAGCAATTTTGCTTATTGGAAATATTAAATTTAATCTAATAGCTTGAAATTAAAACTAAAATAAAATCTTCAAGAATGATTTTTTTATTTTTAAAACTCATTTTAAACCTTAGGTATCACATTTTGTGGGGTACCTATATAAATATGAATACTGGTTATTATTTTAAGAAGTGGGTAGAGATGAAAAGATTTAAAATTGACAACGTTTTTCATTTCAATGAAACAGCCTTTAAACACTTCTACTTCCATTCTTTTCTCACTGAAATCAAATAGTGCCCCCCCCCTCATACCATGTGATCAAAACAGAATAATCCAGTATTATTGGCAGGAGACATTAAACACTTTCCTTCTTTTCTTTCTACCCAAATCATCATCTTATGAGTATTTCTCATAATAATTTAAAAATAATTCAGCAGACAGTTATTTTGTTTGATTTTTGGCAATTTACTTACTTGGTTGGTTTCTGTTATTCGATAATGTGCATTTGAAAAATGGTGATTTTTATTACAGTCACCCTCATTTCTTGGCCTTTTGGCTGAGATCATTGTGTAGTATCTGTTATGAACTTGACATATCTGCTTATCAACAAATTCCAATGAAATAGTCAGATATTATGACACATTTTAGTTTACTTGAATTTCTATATTTATGTTTTTACCATAGTTGGGATCATTGTGTCAATGCAAATGATCCTTTCCTTAGCTGCATAGTATATGCTTTTCTAGGGCTACATACAGCTTTGAATTCAGAGTTTTTCTTCTACTAGACTGGTTGCTATCCAAAGCTATAGAACCCAGCATATCTTGCTATTCAACTCATAGCTTTGGGGGGGGGGTGTCGTCATACCTTAGCCAAGGATATTAGCACGTAAGTGAATGTAATGAACTCAACTGGAATTTGAACTCTGCTTTGTGTTTCCTCAATCTGAGCCGCAATACATTACTATGCTGTTTTTAGTAGTTATAAATCCAATCAACTGTCAATTTAGATTAAGTGAAGCTAACTTTCTTGGTCACAAATTACTCTGCAAGTTAACCATTAAAGAAAAAAAAACAAAAAAACTGATTTTATTCATAAATTTCCTATACTCCCTAGGATGAAGAATTTTTTTCAATTTCATGATGTGCTAAATTCTCATTGCCATTTTCATTGTACAAGGTGTGGTAACAATGTATCCCTTGGCAGACATTTTGATAAGAAAAATTGTGTTATCCAGTTATAAGATAATACCTTATGTACACCCACCAGCAAAAAAAAAAACAAAATAGAAAAGACTAAAGATTTAGCTAATGATGTTAATCTATCCTATTCCAACCAACCATTTATCTTTGCTTAGAAGTCAACGCTTTCATATTTGCACAAGATATTGTACTCAAACAATGCATCAGTTCAGAGTTTAAACTGATTTCAAAGAAATTATCTGATACTGAAATAAGATACAGTACATTCAGTTGGGAATTATTAATTATTTATATTGCTATTTACATTTATTGGAAGGACCCATCTTTCAGGTTTTAACTCATCAGAGCCATAACAGCTAATTCGGATAAATATGCACCTTGAGAAATAAGACACTTATTCACTTATCTCATCACCATGGTGACAGAAACATCACAGCTAATGCTTTATCTAGAAATGTCAAAGCAGCTTGGATAGATTCAATTGTGGATATAGAATAATAATTAAAAGAAGATTCTATTCTCAAAAAATTAATCTTTCTGCAACTCCAGAACATCAGAGTACCTAACTAATTGGTTTCTTATCTGTGATATTTCTGCTGAAATTATCTACAAAGAGATATGTTTTATCTGTCTGGCTTGTCAAAAGGCAAATCTCTATGAACATAAAAAATCCAGACGTGTACATTTTTCATTCCTCAGTGAACACATGTTGACATTATAGGAACTGTTTCCACTTGGTAACGATCACTTGTATATATTTACTTGCATTGACTGGTATACTAAGATGGCTGGAGTCAATTCCAATAACTGACATGTGAACAAAGTACCATGCACACAACTTACCAGTTGGAGTGCTAGATCAGAGTATGTTAATTTAATCAGATCATATTCTGTCATTGATTACTTGGATCCATGTGAATCTGACCTACTGTATAGAATCCCAAATCTAATTGAATCATAGAATGTTTTAGCTTTCAACCCAGTTGCAAGTCATAAACAGTGAGACTGGCTACAGTGAGCCTTTAAGAGCCAATATTTATGGGGTGGGGGGTATGAGTGCATTGAATGCTCTGCTTGTTCTGAAAGTTAGTATGCATTAGTATACATTGGATGGATCATCTACCTTTGAACTATTAAGCCTATACAATCTTAATAGCTGAAAAGGTGGGAGACCCATCCAATTAAGTTAAGACTGATTTAAATTGTTCTTTTACAGAATTTCTTTTATGGCATCACATTGTTAGTTAAGTGCTATACGTAATACACACTCATATGCAATCATATTTCTTTTGATCCATGACTAACCAGACAGAATGTTTTCTAGCAGTAGGTTGGCATTTTTTCTGCAATACATTAGTTGACAACTGAGGCTATAGGATGCAGCCTACTTGCTATTCAACCCATAGCTGAAGGAGAAGAGATGAATTCATACCTTTCCTAAAGGTATTTGCATGTAAGTGAATGTAATCACCCTGACTGGAATTTAAGCTCAGCTGATTTTTCATTCCTAGTCATTATCCGTTACATCACATTGCACTTATCAAGCCATATAGTCATAAAAACTCCTACTGAGTATGTTGACCCCATATCATTTTTAGACAATTCAGGCTTAAAAAAAAAAAAAAAAAAAAAAAAATTAAAAAAATGGCACAGTTGACTCTTACAGAGGGAGAGAAAATAGATGATCACTATATTTGCTACATCCTTTTACAGATAGCACTAATGTGCTTATTAAGATTCAATGTTAAAGCATCCTTTACAGCCAGCATATGTAAGATCCTACAAGGTTATGAAAAAACAATTTTTTTTTATTGTTGTCAGACAATAATAAGCAAAATATAACCGTAACTTTCCTTTTTTGTTATGACAGCCATACAAAGTATGTCCTTAAACAAACACACACCTGTTAATTAAGAAAACCTTACCTGTCAAGTAGGCACAAACTTAGGCCCAAAAAGGCTATGTACTGTAGATTCCTCATATATCTTGAGATTTTCAACAATCAGTTAGGAAAGAAGTGATGTTGTGACTAGTAAAATTTGTCGCAAGTTTGTTATATTTTTATTAATAACATTTTAACTAGTACAGCAAAAATTTTCAAATTTACTTGCCAATAACAACTACTGTATAGAAAAGTTTGTCAAGTTTCAAGTTCATAACTTGTGCAGTTTATATCCACAATCCAAACAAAAAAAATAAAGGCAGTAACTGCCTGGCTGCAACTACATCAGCCTACTCAATATATAAAAAAAGAGTCATGCGCAAAAAAAAAAAAAAAAAAAAAACTTTTTGCATTTGTGAAAGGGGTAGGTTTTGAGACACATTTCATTGACTATGCAAGAACATGTTGTACCTTCAGAAAAACATGATCCCTAAACACTCTATTGTTGCCCATTTCATTAAGAAATTTAAAAGAAAATCCACAATGAGCACAAAGTATTGCATTTCTGGCTATGAACATTAAACATTTAACAAAGCTTTTATTCCTCCAAGAAATTTATTGAAATGTTCACTATTTTAATTTTTAAAAGTAATTGGTAATTTACTTTCAAAGAGAATTTTTAATAAAAGCTTATTTGTATATTTTCCCCAAATTTTGTCTTGTGTTAATGCTAGACTGCTGTGAAATGTTGAATATGTCAGTAAATGTTGGACAATTTCCTCACAGATGAAAAAAAAGACTAAATGAAAGATTCTAGACAAATGCTGAGAATACCATGTCAGAAATGAAGAAGTTTTAAGAATAGGACTATAAAGGAACTGTTTTTAACAATCAGAAAGAGACAGTTAAATATTCTATGACACATTTTGAAGAAGGACAGCCGAGAGAATTTATCACACACACACACACACAGCATATTGAAAGCAAAAGAATCAATAAGAAAACAGTAAGTGACCTACTTTATGAATTTATGTAAATGGATGACAAAAAGGACCCTAATAACAAAGAAAGGTGGTAATGGATAAAGTTACTTAGAGTAACAAAAAACAGGAAGCTATAGAGAGCCATGATCATCCATGTACTAAAAGGACATGACACATAAATTAAAATTCTCTTATTACTTTTACTGAAGACATTGCTTGTTTATAAATACTATATCAATCAAGTTTAATGTTAGCGATGAGTTATTTTCTTGTCTCGTCTCCTTAAATACTTAATTGCTTTAGTTATGGTCACTGGAGTCATGACAATATAAAATTCTATTCATCAAGTGTTACATTTAATATTTTCATGGTTCTCTAGTAATGAGGATTTGTGCTCAGATATTTTCCTTCCTATAACCTTAAGTCATCTTATTTAACCTTTTGTGTAGGTTGTCATGTTATGCTTTCTTAAAAATTTGGTATGAAACATCAGAACCATCATCCATGCTAATATAACATTACTAGTTTTCAACAATACTGTAGAAGTCTTTTTTTTTTTACAGTGAGTTTCATCCTGTACAAGGACTGAGAATCACTTGTGGTAGAGGGTTACAGAGTAAGAGGCAGTGTTTATGTGGATATGAGGGGGAAGATGACAGTTAACCCTAGACTTGAACAGATTAAGATTATAGTGATCGGCAAAACATCTTGGGATTTGGTTCCACAAAGCAGTGGTTTGTGGGAAAAAGCTGCTTGAGTGGAACTTCTAATCAATGGAATACGGGGGGAATGAGGGTGGTTCACTACAATGTGTGTAGCTTGGTGGGTCTTAGCTGTGAGGGTTAGAACTAGAGGAACTAAGTAATGTAGTTCATCTGAGCACTTTCCATGAAAGTAGCGATAGTAGCAGTGAGAAGCTTACAACATTTTGTCTATGAAAGAGGAGTTGCAGGGTGGAAAATAATATGTCATCCACAAAAAGGTACCTTTTATTCTTTGATGGATTTTTTTTAAAAAAATAGACACGCTATTCAAAATGAGAAAAAGCTATAAATTCCCTGAACACATATAGGCATCCTAGAGTAGTTCTACAAACAAAATGAGACTTACGAAAAAATTGTCTAATAAACAATCACAAATTTTAATTATTCAAATATTTTAGTGCCTTTTTCTGTATAAAGTTGAACGGCTGGGAATGAAGTGGCATCCATACTTATAATCTTTATTTTAGATGTAAAAGAAAAAAAAAAAAAAAAATCACTAGAAAAGAATTCCTCCAATAATTTCATTAACACCTTTTTTTGGCAACTGACAAATAAAACAGCTAAAATATCAATACTCTTGATTGGCAAAAATGTTAATAGTAATATTTGATGACAATGAGGATTTAAATAGCAATTTATAATATAGATTGATATAATAGTTATCATTAAAGCTGGGAAGCAAAGTTATTTTTGTAAATGACCAGACTATTAAGACAGCTTCCTGTTGTTTATATTTATATATAATTCTCTGGAAAACTAGCCAACATCTATGTTGTGACTACTTCAAAATTGCAATAATCATATTAGTTGAAATGACATTAAAATTCGAACTACAATGATTTAGATAAATTCCATGGCAAAAAAGATAAAACTATCAATATTTAAATTATCCAGAATAATATGAAGACAGACCAGAAATGTTAGAAACGTGCATTTCCATCAGCACAATCAAATAGTTTTCAAAGCAGATGGAATAGATTAGCAAAATATGAGAAAAACACTTATAATAATTTTATTTTCATCATAACACATTAATGTTCACCATGAAATCTGGTTTTAATTATAAAAATTTGATATTAATTATATATATGTATGGTAGCTCTATCATTGATATTGAACGCTTACCAATAAGTACCGTGCATATATATATATATATATATATATATATATATAAGGGACCTCCACAAATAAAGCAATACCTAAAGTTTCAAATTAATTTTTAAAAATGAAAAATCTTTCTTGAAGCATTTCTTTTAGTTTTAATTTCAATAGTAATTTAATACTTCCAATAAGCAAAATATTTCCTCTATTTTAAAAACTAATTTAAATTAACTGAATTTTGCTAAAATAACTGATTAGCGCCCTTTTATAGTTGCATTTTCACCACAGTGTCTTTATTAAAAATATCTACCAAAACTAAAAGATACTTTTCTGAAACTTTGTTGGAATATTAGCAGATTTAAAGTATAATTACTTTGATTTGAAACAAATATTTACTTTAAGTTTAAAATATCACAGAAATGTATTTTTTAAACACGACAGTAGCTGCATTAATGTGTTAAACAGCCTGATGACAGGTCAAATGTTTTTCTACATAGACTTTATCTGTAAAATATAATTGAAGAAAATGATGTGAGCACTTTTTTTATATAATTTCAAATACTCAGTAATCTTAAAAATTTAGAAAATATTCTCCATATGTTTTATCGAATTGTAGTAATGTTAGCTTTAAATTTACTGCAGTTATCGCTCTTATTTTCTGATAATGTTGTGTATGGTTGCCCATACTAACATAAATTGCAATGTTTATTCACATACAAAAGAAAATTCAAAATTCTGTAATAATATTGGTGTCTGATGATTTGTATTAAGCTTTTCCATTTTTGATTAGTAAATATAGTTTTCACTGAATAATATCATCTAAAAGGCTGAAATTAATGTAATTTAAAAAAAATTTAAAACTTAATTTTTCTAATTTAAAGAAAATGAAAATGATTCTTGTAAAAATTCATTATTTCCTCCAGTTTTTTTTCTTAAGACAATAGTGTCTTTAATATATCTTATTTATAAACATTTACGGTTCAGAGCAGATTTTTGATAAATAGTTTTTCTGCTTGACAAAAACAAATTGATGTTTTAAATTCTCCAAGGAGTCCTGCTTTTAACTAATATAAAGATGAAGCAGCTTAAATTTTAATTTCTTGAAATTTTATAAAATTAAGTGGTCGGGGGGTAACAGATGTAAAAAATATTTTTACCAAGATTGTCTAAAAAAAAAAAAAAAAAAGAATGTGAAAAATAATTCATTTGTGAATGAATCTTGAAAATTTTATTAAAATCTGACAATTATTTGATTTTTGCAAGATCAAGATTTTTAACCAAAATTTCAAACATGCTAGAAAGGATTAAAAAATTAATAAAATAATTGAAGAAATACTTTGGTCTTTCCTTTTAATAAACAATTTGATGATAAAACTTTATTTTTATCAAGTCTGAGATATCTAATACACACACACATATATATATATATATATATATATATATATATATATATGCAATATGTCTTCATTTATTTGATTGAATAATATAGACATATTATGTCTAATTTTATTTTAATCCTCTCAAATTCATGGATCAATTTCTTAGTGTTGTTACACAGAGAGCATAATTCTTGAAGTGCTCTACATAAAAAAACAAAATCAACCCTAAATAAAATTAATTATGAGTATAGCCACAATGTTTTAAAATGTCTATAAAAGCAATGTTTTGGAATGGTCAAATTGTAAAAAATCTTTAAAAAAATAAAATTTTTTTTTGAAAGAATTGTGATTGAGTATTTTTAAAATATTAACAATAAAAAAAAAAAAAATAAAAGTTACCTCCATTACATATTCTTAATGTAAATTGACTATAATGAAGTTCATTTCATGTGGATTTACAAAAAAATTCACAAGTATAAATTACATTAACTTTTGTCTTAGCAGTTCACCTCTGAAGATGATCTTGGATGAGATTGGGAGTACTTAGGAAATGAAAAAAAATATTCAAAACTACGGAGTCTTTCTTACTCAATTTTGTAACAGCACTAAGAAATTAATCCATGAATTTGAGAGGATTAAAATAAAAAGACATGTCTAGATTATTCAACCAAACATTGTGTGTGTATATATATATATATATATATATATATATATATATATATATATATATATATATATATATAAAATAATGTTAAAAGCAAAAATAGGTTAAAAAAAAAATCCCTACACAATGGCAATTATGTTTTAACACTACAAATGTGTTTCCTCAGGTGATGGCAATAGAATAGTAGTTTACCATTGCCTGAGAAGACACATTTGTAGTGCTGAAACATAATTGCCATTGTGTAGCAATTTTTAACATGTTTTTGTTTTAATACCCTAAAATAAATAATATTTAGTTCTACTTCATATTGAGGCCTCTTTTAAATTAAATCTTTCGGACAGTGGAATTATACTCCATTTGTTCTCATTTTACCTGTGTGTGTGTGTGTATGTATATATATATATAATGTGTGAGAAATCTTTTTAAAGAAAAATTCTGCTGGAGAGTATATGTTAAAAATATAGTTTTAAGGCATGCTATATATGCTATATTTATGGGTAAAAGTGCTCAACATCAGAGATAGAGCATATGTAAATATAAAAGTAGACACTGAGGTTAACATCCAGCAACAATCCATTTCATGTTTCAAAGTAATTTCATACTGTTGCTGCTTGCTGTTGATGTCAGTTAACACTTTATTGAATTAATTATATGTTTCTACCTGTAGCCCATTAAAGCTCACCATCCCAAAAATAGGATGGTGGCCTTAATGGGTTAAAGCATGTAATAATGTGCATATACCCACTACTTAATACAATATCATTATGCTGCATTTACTATGTTCAATAGTCACTAGACAGTGATCCTAAACATGAACTAAATATAAAAAACTTGTAAGTTTCAATTGACCTGATGAACAGAAATGTCAAGTTTTGTAACAATGTCAAACTAATCTTGAGTTATAAACAAGCTGAAAATTACAAGAGATCACTTTTGCTCTACCAACATTTGAGTTATGCATATTAGGAACAAATAAGCCTAGATGTGAATGAATTGATCATATAAACAACAATAATAGAAAATAGAAATTATCTCATGTCTATAGTGATTGACAGGAAAGAATCCTTAAAGTGTCTTAAATTATCTTTAGGTTGACGAGAAGCACAAATCGAAGAAAATAAAATCTTAAATATTAGAGAAAAGAAAAAGGAGAAAAAAAAGAGAAAAAGAAGAAAAGGGAAAGACAAATAAAAGGGAAAGAGAAATAAAAGAAACAAAACACGAGAAAAAAAAAAAAAGACAAAGACAAAGAAGGACAATTTACTTTTCTCAAAAATGATCTTTTCAGCCTTTGAAAGAGAATCTTTATTTAAAAACACTTTTATACAAACACAGCAAGTCTTTTGTGGACTTTTTAGTAGTGATGGATATTAGTTATAGTCACAATACAGTGTATTGTGACTATAACTAATAACCATAATAATATACCATAATAGCCATAATTTACTGTACTGAATACAGTAAATGAATTCCCAATTGTAGTAAAATTCAAAACTGCAATTTACATTTTTGCAACAAGATTTTGTATATAAAAGTTGACTTTTAGTCTTCTCACAGTATAACAGACTTATTTTTTTTTTTTAAATGTCATAGAAATGAACATGTGTCTGATACAGAAAGATTTGTACATTTACTAAATGTGATTAGTTTAAAAAGAGAAAAAGGAAGCACACATATAGTGACTTAGAGGGTCTGGTATGTAGTTTCATTTATTGTAGAGTTGGGTTTTTTTTTTTTTTGTTAATCACCAGCTGTTTCTTTAGGGTAAGGGAATCTGTTGAGCTCTGTAAACAGCCGGCATTTTTGATTTGACTGATTATAACCTGTTGCAAAGACTCGTATTTATTTTTAGTGTATATAAACTTGAAGTTTTGTTTTTTTTTAATTTGCTCAAACCAACTATAAGTAGCTGAAAATTCTCTTCATACTTTGTAATCTGTTTTCTACCATATCAGAAAAATTTTAATATTTTATATTTGGGTGCTTTATAGCTCTAAAAAGTCTAAACTTTACAGTTACACCCTATTATTAATCCATTTTAATTATTATACAAACTCTTACAAATTTCCCTACAACTGTCATATCAAGGATAATTCAATTTTTCAATAAGACTAAGAGTAAGACACTATCTTTTTTTTGTATATATATATATATATATATATATATTATATATATAAAGGTGTAAGCGAAGAATTATTTCTTTTCTTGACATGACCCCAAAAAAGCTTTGCTACGTAAAGTTGGAAATGGGAGTGTATATTGTAATTATAAATCCAGGTAATTACAATTTTTGCACCCGGATACATACCCACGTAGTAAAGGCATCCATCACACGAGAGAGAATTAATTCACGCTTTCACAATGAGGCAAGAAGGTGTTATGAACTAAGTTAAGACATTTAGAAAGTACTAAAAAAACTTTTGCAACATCAAGAAAGGTTTCAACTTAGTTGAATAAGCAACAAAAAATGTGCAAGTAGATACTTTTCTGACAAACGAGAAATTCATGGTGGGTATTGTATTGTTTTTTAAAGATTGACATTAATTTTGAAAAAGGAAAGATGGATTGACAGATGTTTAGAATAAATGAATCTAATTACTGCTGGAGCCCGTGTTTATTCATCTACCTCCATTGTTTACATTTAACAAGCAACCATAGTACGATGAAAAAAAAAACAAACAAAAACTTCCCTAACCATTAGGGGTTACTGTTAGTGTTTTTTTTTACACAAGCACAGTTTCACATGTCAAACACCAACGAAAGAGCATTTACACATCAAAATGATTTAACTTGTTTAAAACACTGGGTTATATACAAATAAAATAGCAATGATAGCTCTTAAATTGATTAAAAAAACCGTTAAACGTGTAGTTTGTCCCAATGATTTTTTAAGAACTAATTATTGTTTCTTTTTTAAAGTTTAACTAAAAACAATCAATTTCAATTTTTAAAAAATTAAAAAGGTAGAAAAATTGTTCTAAACTTTGACATTAATTTAATTAATAAATAACACCGCGTCAAACTTTTAAAAAAGGATTTGTGATTAATTGTAATAGACAAAAAAAGTTAAAAAAAAAAAGAGTCAAGAACGAAGATTGACAGGTGTCCAATAATTTGCAAACACCCTTTCTTTTTTTCCTTCCATATGGGAGCAAGTCAAACGTTGAAAAACGCACCACAGATTTCGTGTCAATAATAATTCTTTGAATTTTATTTTTTCCACTAAAAATGTCAGACATTTCAAATTATTTATATATTAAAAAACAAAAAAAAACGCAAAAGCAAGTAGGTAATTCTGTTGGAACTTATGGTAGAACCATTACTAGTCTAAAAAGTTTCCACTTCCAGAGTAGGACAGAATTTTTTAATCAGACATACGCAGCAGGGAAATATAAGAAAACACAGATTTCACAAGCAACTGAAAGTTTCAACAAATGATTATTAGAACAAAATAATCAATGAGGTGTCGTTAATGAATTGGAGAAGCCACCCTAAGTTTTATAAAAATAAAATTTACATTACAAATACTATTTGAGAATAAAAAGTAAACGAAACAGTTTTTTAGTCCCAGGAAAATCAGTGCCATATGTACAAATTAAAAAAAAAAAAAAAAAAAAAAAGTAACGAATTCATTAATAAAAGTATACGGGTCGGAAAGAACACTAAAAACTTAAATAAAATAAACAAAAAATTAACAAATCTAAATTAGTGAAGTGAAGTAGTTAGACTCCTTTTTTTGCTGAATGAGGGGGGAGCAATAAAAAAAACCTCTGTTAGTGTCATTTAAGAAGTTGAAGCCTAATAAAAATATTAAAACATTTCATTTATGCATGTGCGATAAGATTACAAAAATAAGTTTATATTGGGTGTTTTTTTTAAAGAAATATTCTAAGTAGTAATCCCCACCTACTGAAGGTTTCTAAGTTAGCTGACGTCTACAAAAAGAGAAAGAGAGAGAAAAAAACCTCCGCTTAAATTTTCTTTACTTATTTGCTCTCAGATATCAAGTGTATTTCATTTCTAGTTAGTGTCCAGTCTAATAAGTATCTGTAATTAGCACTTACGTTGATTAATCTAATAATGACAGTGGTTTTCCTTAAGAGAAAGGAACCAAAGTTTTAGGAGAGACAAAAAAAACAAAACAATAATGCTGGAAAAAAAAAACAAAAAAAAAACACGTTTGGGAGTGGGGTATGAAATATAGTAAAATTGCATTTATTTTATTTAATCTCATTCTTACTATTTCAAACAAAAGATGACAAAAGCCTTTAAAGAAAAGTTATAAAAAAACATGTTTTTAGATCACTAAATGTACTTTTTTTCACAGATATAAAAAAAATGACACTGCTTGATAAAATTATTTTAAAATCATCGCTATTGGAATCACACCTGTTTCAATAAAGGAACAAAAATCTTACATTATTTACTATACAAAAAATAAGTCGGAATGTTTAAATTGGGATTTCTGTCCATGACAAATAAACCGGTATGTAAGAAACAAGATAATATTTTTAATCGGCAGACCAAAACAAATGCAAACACAAAAATAAAATCATTAACACTTAACAGACATTAACTTTGGCACGAATGTAGAAAATAATTTTTTTTTTATGTAAAAATTTTAGCTTTAAATTTCGATTTTACAAGTATATGAACTAGCTGATACATCATATCAACGTTGGATAGACCAGAAACTTATACATACATCAATAATTATGATACAATAAAATACCTTTTCATATCTTTCCGAAAAGTACTTGTAACGATAAAAAAGGATTAACTTAATCCTCTTATAAAGTTAGTAACCTTTTTGTCACTGTGTATTTGTTTTGATTATCGAGATATTTGTTATTGTTCGACCGAAGTTTGAAGCATAAATTTACTTACCATTAAGCTGAGAAGACAGAGTTTCACGATCTCGTTTTAATTTTTCGGAAACAATCTCTGATTTTCGAAGTTGTGACTGGACACCATTATACAAGTAGATGAAATATACCAAAGCAACCAGTACGACTGCTATCAAGAGATTTCGGAATGTAGACCCGTTGCGTTTAATCATTGTTTCCAGGATTTACCAATAAAGTTCCTGGTAAAACAATCTGTTGTTATGAAAAACAAAAAGATCCCTAGCAGCAGTTCCGCAGAGAATGGGACCGTTACCTATACTATCCACCTTGTGTGTATCTCGTTTTCTAATGTTGTTTATTGTAACTACTTAAGCGGCCCGTTTTTAGCATTCTGTCGTGTTCGCGGATTTTTGTTGATTTTTGGAATGACTTAAGCGGCTCGTTATTTTTTTTCTGATTGGTAATTTATTTTTCTTTTACTTCACAGTAACAACAAGTAAACACGTTAATTAGCAGAGAAAAAGAAACCGATGCGAATAAAAATATTGAAATTGCAACAAAGTTTATCTGTTGCTTTGTTTGTTATTTTTTTTTTTTCCACTGTTTCCTGACGCGGCAAATTCAGTGGCCACGACGACAGCCAACCACGAGTATCGTCACTTCCGGCTTTTTAAACTTACACCGTGAATTCTGGTTAGGCGTGATTTCTTTCCCAAAGAAAGATTTTATTTTATGAACTTTACTCATCTTATTCTTACATATATAAGTTTAAGCGTAGAGATTTAATTTTATTTTAACTTACAAAAAAAAGTATTTTTGAGAACTGAATAAGAAAGCTTTAACTAGTTTAAGAATTAACATGGTTTTCAAAAAACATTTTTCAGCTTTTAGTTTTCGAAACATTGACGCAAGAAAAGTTTTAAAAGTCGATGTTTTTCAAATAATATCTATTTAATTTTGTTTTTGTCTTTTTGCATTTTGTAAATAAACTGACAAAAATTAAACCTCATTTGATAAATGAAAACAATTGTTTCCGTTTTGGTTTATAACTTAGTTAAGTTTCGTTTTAATTACTCTGTGTGACGTGTTCAGAGAAAAAGCAAAAAAAAAAAAAATAAATAAATAAAACCTTTCTCTTACGTTCTGAGCTATTGAATTGATTTTATTTTTAAGAAATAAGGAATGCGATTTTCAGTACTGAAAAATGTGAGGTTCAAGTCGTTACCGCCCCTCTCTAAAATTGTGGATTGGGGCACCGGCTGCGCGAGAAAATGGAAGTTATGCTCACGTAAATTTAAGAAATTGATTTGAAAACCTTAAGAGTTAAAATAAATAAAAATAAATAAATAAAACAATATCTGGAAAATGTTTTGAAACATGAAACAAGTTTGAAACAAAGAAGCCTTATGAAAAAATGCTTTTTAATCATTTTTTCAAATAAAAAAACAAACAAAAAATGTTTATTTAGCAAACGTAGTTTTTTTTAGTTTTTATTTCTTAACTTAAACAAGTTAAATAAAAAGTAAATGGTTAATCTTTTTCAAATTAAAAAACCCACAAAAACGACGTTTACTTAGCAAACGTGGTGTTTAGTTTACTTTTCTTTTTTACGTTTTTATTTGTTAACTTGTTTAAGTTAAAGTAAACAGTAAACACTGAAATTGTGAAACACCATATTTGCTAAGTAAACCTCGTTTTTTTATGTTTTTTTTTTACTTGAAAAAAAGATTACAAACCATTTTTTAATAAGGCTTGCTTCAATTTCATTTTTCAAAACATTTTCCAGATATTTTTTTTAATCTTTAAAAGGTTTTCAAATCAATTTCTTATTTATATAAATAACTTTTACAAGCTAAAAAGATAATTTTTTGTAGTTAGCAATTTTAAAATTGTAACTAGAGTTGCTTCAACAAATTTAAAACTATTTTTAAAATTTTTCATCAAATTTTTTTAGTAAATGTTTATTATTTGAATTTCGAGATCATTTTTTAACTTTTTATTTTTTAGGAGAAAAAATGCATAAAAATATGAATAGGTTTCAGTCCATTTTTTCCACACTATTTCCCATGTAGTTTTACTTTGACAGTAAAGGTGATGACTTTTACCGCATTGCTTGTTTAAACATTATTTTTAAAAATTTTATTTTTAATTTATGGTAGGAGGGTGGTGATGATCTGGCCCACTGTTGTAAAAATTGATTTTTTTTTCTAATTTCTGTATATAGTATTTTTATTTATAAAATTTTTCCACATTGAAAAATTAGTTAATATTTATAAATAGAATACTAATACATTTTTAAAATGGTACTTTCTAGGTACAATCTACATTTGGATTGGAATTCCGTCATGTATTACTTCCGATTTTGCTGAATCGTTACGAAACTTTCCGACTGACACGTGGAAACTGTCGAACTTTCAACTCTGGTCATTATACAATCGTCTGCATTGACTAAAAAAACAATAATAATCTCAACATTTTTAACGTAACATTTAAATTTTGTGGTTTCAATATTTTCCTTTGCATGAAGTGGTTTAAATTAGATTCTGTCAGTATATACGTCTTACAGGACATTAATAATTTATTTTAATGCTCTGTAATAATAAATGAAAACATTCATAACAGTAACACCCAAAAAAACAAATTCCGCATTCCAAATACCCCTCAAAATTACCTCCTTTAGATTTCTTTAACCTCATATACTGAGCACATATTTTCTACAAGAAGTATGAAACATATTTTTTTAACACTTGTGACAAATAAAACTTTAAATTTGTAAAACAGAAATAGATAAAATAAAAACCCCTCAAATTTTGGAGCTTTCAATGAGAAAAAAAAAGCTACAAAAACATGCAATTTATTTATAACGAGTTAATTTCCATGAAAAAACAAAACAAAAAAAAACCCCAAGAATATTTCATTTCAATGGGAAGAAAAATGTCCTTTCTGTCTGAATTTCTTGTTATTTATACTTGGAATATTATTGTCTTCATCTTTGTTGTTATGGCAAACTTTAACATACATACACGCACCCCCCCCCACACATACACAAAAAACGCAGAATTAAAAAAACGATTTTTTTCTTGACAGCACTATTACTGTTGTATATTACTTTGGCAATTTTTATTCTCTTGAAAGCTATTTTTGGAATTTTAATAAAACCCAATCCTCATGAAACTGGATTTATGCCTTTTTTTATTTTTTATTTTACTCAAGAATTAAAAACAAAAGTACTAAAGTAAAAACTATTTCAAATAAACAGTCTACTAAAATAGTGTTTAATTCTTTAGTTATTAATTCTTGGAGAAAAAAGTGAAAACATAAAAATCCAGTTTCATATTTTTGACTTTTGAGTGTTATTAAAATTCCCAAAATAAGGAGTATGCCAAGGAAGTATACCAAGGCGATGTTCAACGCTTTTTGTGTATTTTTTAGTTATTTTATGGTATTTTTGTTCTTTCTTTGTACATTTGCATTTATAAGACAATAATTGTAAGATGCTTCCTAATATTATATATAGTTGCTAATTAACTAATTACTGGACATTACTAACAAGTTTATTGCTAAAAATATTCTCAGTAATTGTTCTTTACTAGTAATTTAGGTCTTCACATGTCTGCCTCCAGTCGTGGACCCCAGTCACATGGTTGTCAGGTCTGGTATATGGATCACCTTGAAGTATACAGTAATAGTGGCATCAAGAGAAAAAATGTAATTTTGACAGATCATTTGCCATTGTTATTATCACAACATTTTGCTTGTTATACCCTCTGGCTTTCTTAAGGTAACCTTTAAGAAATTTTGAACTGAACCCTTTATTTAATTTTCATTCTCATTCTGCTGTCCATGCCTAGGGATACCTTGTTCTTTATTTAGCACTACTCAGTTATTGCTCTGTTTCTTCTACTGAGTCAAACTGTACTGACCAAGGATTGAACTTTCATGAACCAATGCTTTAATCCTTTATTGTCCTGAGTTTTTAAACCTAATCTACATGCTTCTACTTGTCATACATTATTACTGCATTCACTGAAGCTTCTCTTCTTATCTTACTGATTCAGCAGCAGTGGCAACAGCATTGACAAGTGGTCAGAGAAAGTATTTACTTGACTCCCACAAAGTCAAGATGTGACACAAGGTCGTTTAACGTGGGAGACTCGAGTGTTTCCACTCAAAGGCCACTGGTCAAAATTGGTCAAAGCATGTCCAAGCTGGTCAGAGCCTAGTCAAAGCTGGTCATGACTTGTCCTAGCAGGTCCAGGCCGAAGCTAGTCCAAGCTAGTCAAAGCCTTGATCGAATCTCAGCCATAGGCCAAGAAACGATCCAATATTTGTCAAAACTCCCAGCATAACGCCGGAGAATGTGTGATTTACCAAGCATAGCTTAGATGTGGCACAAGACCGAAAGTATGGGGCACCCAGTGAGGATCGAACTCATTACTCAGTCGTAATAGTTATAGCGAGACAAGCTCGCTAAACATTACACCAGCTCGAGGTGCCCAAGTGGATCAGAGAAGACAATGGCCAAAAACGTTCTGGTAATGATAATAACAATGATGAGGACAACAGTATGAGTGTACTACTGTGTAGTAAAATGTATTTGTTTATGGTGGAAATAAAACTAGTTATTCAAACTATGCAAGCACTTAATCTAACCTGTAAGCATAATTTACATCACATTCATTTACAAAAACATTGAAATTATTGCAAATTTATCATAAAATAAAACTGTAGCTTCTCAAAATTAACATTAGATTGGTTAACGCTTTTATTATCCTGATGTGGTGGAAGACAACCATAGTTGTCTCCCCTTTGAATTAACTCGTCTATAAAAGATGCATTGAATAAAGATTCACTACAAACTGAAATGTTTGTTTTTCTTTATTTTTTTTTTTTAGTTTTTTAAGCGTTTCACCCCAAGCAAGGCGGGAAGCCACTAGGACGCAAGGGGTTACAGAAGATTTGGAGCAAGATCAGATAGGAGTGATAGAGGAAAGGATGAGGAGAAGGATAGTGGATAAATCAAGGCAACTGGAGATGTCGATTGACATTACATTTGAATAGTTGGACATTATAGCTCTCGGGGAAACTGGAATAGGGAAGGGAGTTCCACAGGCGAGGTGCGAGACATGAAGCTATTGGAGTAGAAGAGACGGCTACATTTAGTAGTTTCGACAGTGAAAGAGTGAGAGCCGGGATGCCAGCTTCGTAGGGCGCTTGAATTCATGAAGTCTGGGAACCAGCGAATGCAGCACCTAGTTGTAGAATAGGATACTTTTACTGTTGTTATTTTTTTTACATAGTTTAACTATTATACATAAGTAGCAAAGAAAATAAAATTCACTGACAAAAATTTCTCGAAAGCATAAAAAAATATGTAGCATAAAAATGTTTCATAATTAAATAAACATAATCAAAATAAAAAATAACAGTTCATGACAGTTCATAATTAAAATTTTACAGGCATCCACTTATTTTCTTAGTTATGCACTTAGTCTTGTTTGAAAGAAAATTACATGAATTCTGAGACAAGATATTAAAGGAAAGGAGGAAGAAAGGACTAACCATGAATTGTAAGAAGATAGAATGTATGGATATTTACTTGACGCCCCACTGAGTCAGGATGTGACACAAGGTCGGTTTTAACGTGGGGAACCCGAGTGGAAACACTCGGGCCACTCGTCTAACCTGGTCTTAGCTGGTCATAGCTTGTCCATTCTGGTCAGAGCTGGTCTAAGCTAGTCATAGCTGGTCTTGGCTGGTCATAGCTGGTCCAGGCCCGAGCCGGTCTAACCTAGACATAGCCGTGATACCACCAGCACAGGGCCGAAGTGGCTGTTAGTAAGAGGAGCATACTAAGATGCAAGCTATGAATTAGAGATCAAGCAAATACAAAAATTTCACTATCTGGGAAGGGATTTAACACACAATGGAAAGTGTGACACTAAAATCCACAGGAAGTTTGAAATAGCGACCCCACCACCGGAAAGTTAAACAACTTATTAAAAAATAGGAACATTTTATTAGAACCAAACAGAAGAGTGCTGAATTGTTATGTAATATCAATCTTCCTATATGCTGGACAATTTCCTCACAGATGAAGAGGAGATTTGAAGCGACAGTGATGTGGTTCTACAGAAAGATGGTGAGAATACCATGGATAGATTATGAAAGCAATAACGAATTTTTAAGGAAAATAGAAAAAGATACTTGTATCTTAGGATCAGAAAGAAACAATTAAAATTTCTGGGACACGTAATGAGGAAAGAGAGCTTTAAGAATTTGACACTCACAGGACAAGAATGGCAGAGTGAAACATCAAATAAACTACCTACTGAGTGTGTGTAAATGGATGGCTTAACAGGGACTTGGAGTGATAGTAAAAATATAAACATTGCTTAGAACTGAAAAGAATAAGAAATTGTGGAAAGTCATGATTCCCATATGTTTTGAAGAGACACAGGACAGTCCTTGAGGTTTTTAACATCAACCAAGTAAGAAGACTGGAAAGGGGATTTGACAGACAATTTGTGTCGTTGTGACCACAGAATATAGGTGAAAGAAAATTGTAAAAATACCAGAATCTTGCCAAAGAAGTAAGACATTTGGGGGACATTTTTGGTTTTGTATGCTTTTCAGGATAAAAAACAACATGCACTGCAGTTGCAGAGAGATATTTATCAAATTTTCATCTATGTCTGGTGGTTGTCCATATATTGACTAGGGCATGTTTTGTGAGATTAAAATAATCTAAATTACCTACAACCACAACCGGTGTAACTTAAATTCGTTCACTTACAAACCATAACACCTTTCCCTTTTGTCTCCGTCAACACCTTCCACTTACGCCATCAACTTGTGGAATCTTCCACGTCAGCCAGTCACCCCTGCATGGGTAAATAAACTATGCCCTGTAAGTAAATATATGACAAGCATTCATTGGTTAATCTACTTCAAACTAGCTCGCTGACTGGTCAGTTCCGACCAATCAAACCGCCTGCACGCGACAAATCTGTTTTCCCGCGTTCTCCATCTGAGCCGGTCATGTGATACCCGATCATATATAAACAAAAAACACGAGTGATTGATTCTCTCTCTTAACACTTCTTCTTCTTACTCACTCTCTCTCTCTCTCTCTCTCTCTCTCTCTCTCGTCTCATTCCTTGCTGCCAAGATGTAATCTTCAAGAACTCCCGTCTTAATCTTTGCGATCAGACGTAAAACAACTTTACAACAATTCACGCAAGTAGGAACTCTAAAATCACTTTTGAACTCTTACCAAGGTTTACAGCTCACAATTCCAAACATGCTAAAGAAACTTTATTAATCTAAACTACAGTTTAATAATTACTTTCACTTTTTGAGCTCAAGTATAAATATTTCCAAGTCTAAGAGACATAACTCTGTCAAAACCTTTCAGTTCCCATTCATGTATATCAAATACTTAATAAATTCAATTGTTACGTTTTGAAACAATACGTCATGATTTGTTTCTAATATTTTCTTTAATTGCTGTGGACGAATGTTTTTAGAAAACCAACACTAAAAATCCTTCTGATCACTCAAAATACATTCGCTAGTCCGAAACAAACTTTCCTCCATATAAGTACGCTAAAATTAAATTCAGTTTTTGTTCATATTTTATCTGTTTACCATTGTTTATCTTTTTGTGTGTTAGATTTAATGATTTTCATTGGTTTTGTGTATGAACTTGTGCACAAAATAGTGTTTTAAAAGTTTAAACGAGCAATCATCTGGAGTCCACGAATGCATTAATCCATTTTACATTGATTCCTATGGGGAAAATAATTTCGGTTTATGAACATTTCAGGTCACAAACGACCTTCAAGAACAAATTAAATTCATGAACCAAGGCTATGGAAAATGTTGAAAAACAAAAAAAGAATGCTGGGTTTCTATGTGATATCCATTATTTTACATGGTAGTAGAGGCTGGACAATTTTCCCACAGATGAAGAGAAAGGAGGCAGCATAAATGCGGTTTTATAGAAGGATTCTAAGAATTCCATTCACGGAGCGAGTAAGGTAAGGCGTGGGAAAATGGCAACAAAAAGTGTAAAAAGTACCAGAGAGTTCTTAGTATTATTAATCGGAAACTGTGGAAATAAACGAACAGACACAAAGGTATAAAATAAATAATATATATTTATTTATTTGCTTTAGACTGGTGTGAGTCTTTTATAATTGGGGTTAGCGAAAGTTCGATTATAAATCAGATTTTGGTAGCAGTCGAGAGAAAGTTCGTTTCAGGTCGGTAGTTGATAGTTTAGAAGTCAGACCTTGGTAATAGTTGTCATCTTAGAAGTAGGTGCGTTGCCAATGTGCTATCTTTTTTGGCGTTAAGAAGGGTGGAAAATGTCTTAAGTAGGTTACCGCTTAACTTTTTTCAAATAAAAAAAAAGTTCGACGTCAGTATTTAAACCGAAATGTAACGTAACATCCACAGCATTAGAACAAGTAAATCAAGAATTGCACACACTAGAAAGAATTGGTGTATTGCAGAAAATAAACAATTTGAAATGAACTGCACCAGCTGTGTACATAAAGAAGAAAAATGACGAAATTCGTATTTGCGCGGATTTCTCGACTTAATTAAATAGTTGGCTCGAAACACGCAATTACCTGTTATCAAGTACAAAAGAAATTTTCTCAAAGTTGAATGGCGGAAAAATATATTTAAAGCTGGATCTCTCTGAAGCATATTTACAAATTCAAATTGAAAAGCAATGTTCTGAATTGACGACCATAAGTACGCACAGAGGTTTATATAAATTTAATTTTAGTATAAAGATAGCACCAGCTATTTTTCAAGAAGCCATGGATACCATGCTGGCGGATTATGATTTGGTAGTGGCGTATCTGGACGATATTTTGATCAAGAGTGTGTCGAAAGAAAAACATGCTGGGCATGTCAAAACAATTATGTAAAAAAATAAGAGAATACTGATTCAAGCTTTTGCGGGGGCTGGGTAAATTTTGACCAGGGACCGGCTGGTAACGCTCGGCTTCCTCACATAAAACTTGATCTTGTGTCGCATCTAGTCCGCAATGGGGATCGGTAAATACTAATCGCATCGGAGTCAGTCCCAGGCTCTCGACAAGACAGGACCTCTGTCTTCAGACAGAGGGTGACAAAACTTCCGTCTTCGGGTAGTGGGTGACAGAGTAGGGGCTCTGTCTTCGGATAGAGACTCGGCTGCGAAAAACATACAAATTGGTGTCAGTTCGTTGTCTGGCTTGTGACTGTTAAGACCTCTGTCTACGGGCAGAGGATGACACAGTCGGGGCTTTGTCTTCGGATGGAGACTCGGTTGAGAAAAACAGACAAGTACTGTGTCTGAGCCTGCTTTTGCGAGGGATGGGTAAATTTTGACAAATGGCCCTGGTGGAAACATTAGTGTTCCCAATAGTAAACTTGACCTTGCGTCGAATCTCATTTCAGTGGTAAATTATAGTCGCATTGAAGTCAGTCCCAGGCTCTCGACAACACAAAACCTCTATCTTTGGGCAGAGGGTGACTGAGTCTGGGCTCTGATTCGGATAGAGTCTCGCCTGAGAAAAACAGACAAGTAATGTACCAGAGCCCGTTTTTGTAGCGGCTGGTCCGGGTGGACACGCTTGGGTTCTCCACAGTAAACCTGAACTCGTGTCGCATATCGTCTCGGTCGGGAGACTGGTAAATACTAGTCCTAGAGTTAGTCTTCATACATATTTGTAGAAGGAGATTTCTGTTTCCTTTGAGATAATTAATTTCGTTTCTTTGATATATTTTTTATCTGAAGAAGACTTTGGAGAGCTTGAGCGACTGACTTTTAAAAATCATGAAACTGATAGACCTACTGTTATCAGTCCAACTAGTTTTTCTGACTCATTAGGACTGGGAGAGACGGAACGAGAATTTTGTCATATTTGTACATTGTGTTTCTTTTGTTTCCATTTTACACCATTTTTTACATGTCTGGCCTGTGTAGTAGCTATGTGCTCTACATACTTTGGGCTTTTGATTTGGGTGGAAAAGTTGTAGAGTAACACGTACTTTACTACTTTGATTTTGTGCGGAAGGTATTATTTTGGTGCTTTCCTCTTCACTTGAAAGTTGTAACGCAGATGCCTTATTAAATACCAAAGGCATAAGTTAGTCGGATAATTTCCCTAATTTTGCTAAAGGCATATTACTACTGTATGTATAACGTTATTTGTCAACGAGAGTAACGTCCCTTGTTTCGCGTTACGTAATGTAATGCTATTTTGTTTCAGCCTTCAGTGGTCTTTCTTTCTTTCTTTCTTTCTTTCTTTCTTTCTTTCTTTCTTTCTTTCTTCTTCTCTGTCTCTTCCTCTCTCTGTTTCTGTCACTCTCTCTCTCTGTTTTATGAACCTGCAAAGAATTACTAACAAGGACACAAGCCGACTATATCCATTTTTCTTTCAGCTAGCAAGAAGAAGCAATAAGATCCGAACTGACCTAGCAAGGTACCACCAAATAAATGTGTCTTACCCAAATAAAGGCTTTTTTTAAAAATGAAAGCACCCCCACCAAAAAAAGAAAAAAACCAAAAAACGCTACCTCAAAAATCAGGGAATTTTCCGATTCAAACGAGAGTTGGCGCTTGTAATAATACACATTATTTTCTTTCAGATGGGACGGAAAATCTACTATAAAATGTTTTATTAGAAAGTAATGTAAAATAATTGAAAGGTGAAAATAAAATAATTAAAAATAGTACAATCCGCTAAGTTTGTTTATTGCTTTTTTATGTAAAAAATGTAAAATAAATAAATCATTAATAAAAAGTGTGTGGATATAAATAAATAAATATTATAACAGTCTAGATTTGTTTATTGCACTTGATTTTAAAAGAAGTGTTTAAAAAATTAAGAGAAAGCCAGACGATTAATAAAAATAACTAATTTAATGTGAAACATTTATACTTTAAATTTTCTAAAAATAAAATGAAAAAGAACAATTGAAAATAAGTCGATTAAAGGCAGGTGGTTTGCGATTTAATTTCCAAATTTAAAAAAAAAATATGAATCTTTGGACTTCTTGAGCAATCAGGAGGGTGATTTCCACCCACGCAAGTTTAAAATTTGAAACTCAATTGGAGCTTATTTCGGGACTATATAAGAAATCGAGCAGAAAATTCAGAAGGAAGAGGGTGCAAGAAGGTACCAGATTGCAACATGTTATAAGGTACCAGAATATTACAACAAGTTATAAGGATCCATAAGAATAAGCAATTTTGGCCGTCATTAGTGAATGAACTAGGTTGTTTCATACGGAAGAAATAAGAAGCAAACGAAAAAAGAAGCAGAGCCAAAGTGAAACTGTAGCGATCATTATCGCCGTCACATATCACACATACATACACACAGATCATACGGCAAGCATTCATTGGCTAATCTCCTCAAAACTAGCTTGCTGATTGGTCAATTCCGACCAATCAAATCGCCGGCACGCGTGAAATAATTTTCCCGCGCAAAAGCTTTGGAGCCGATCACGTGTGACACAGCCTTATATAAACAAAACACGAATAGACTCCCTCGTGTTTCTCTTCATTCATCTTTCTCCTTGCTGCCAAGATGTAATCTTAAAGAGCTCCCGTCTTAACCACGCGGTCAGACGTTAAAGATCATTACCAACAACTCTTACCGACTTTCTTGCAAGTCGTCAGTGGAGTCCAGCTATTACGCCTGTCTACACATATCCACGACTTTACTCACAACGAACACACAGACAGAGATTTTTGTATTACATCACACATTCTTCCTCTCTGTGACTAAGCCAAGTTCACGAACCTGAACTCTTTCTTACTTACTCAAAACAACACACTTCTTAATTAACTGTATTCTATTCTAACACCAGACTCTATTCAACATAGAATCCTGAACATTCTTATTCAAAAGAAACTCTTTTGAACATTAAATCTTAATCGGAATACAGTGGAAGGGAAACAACTTTTTCTCCCTTAATTACGACACACCATTGCATGATTGTTTTGTACGTTATTGTTTCAATATGTATTTTATTGTTGATTTCGGCCTTGTGCCACATCTAAGCTACGCTTGGAAAATCACTATATTTTATTGTTGATGTACAATTGGAGTCTCGTTGTTTTTGTTTTTTTTTTATCTTGAACCATTAAATTTATATGAATGCTTTTAGAACACGCATTTATATTTGATAACCTCAACGCATAAATTCAAGCAGCATCCACAAAAAAACCAGTGAAGTGAAAAATTTCTGATAATCAAGAAAAAGAACAAATTTGTTAAAGTCTATGGTTTACTCTACTTAGCATTGCCAAAAACGCTCTTTTATCCCTTCCCCGGCGTAGACGTGTATATACGTTTTTACTAAAATTATATTTTTTCAGGCACGGACGTAATAACACGTCTATAATATAACGTTCAAAAAACATCTACAGACGTATTTATATGACGATCTTCATTCTTTTTATGTTCTTTTGAGCTTGAAACGAGTCCAGTGGTCAAAACTCATACGTCAGGTAGAGGTGTTAGCCATCGCTTGAGTACTCCAGAGTGCCCCAGTTTCTTAGTTACTATATTAAAAACAAATTTAAAAAAATTTGTCAAAATGAAACGTTTCTCCCAAAATAACTGGCGGGATGGAGTTAAGTCTATAAAAAAGGCAATCAATATCTTTCTTTTTGTTGAAACTTGACTAATGCATGGAATAATAATGCAACACAAAATGTACTTAGAACAAAATGTATTGAAACAAGAAAGTGTACACAATATTTACATGTAGTCTTTTGTATATTCCTGGTAAGACCGTCCCTGGAGAATGTGTTGACAGAGTCGCAGTCGGGCAGAGTCTCTGGTTGAATCTCTTGATTCCTGTATTTATCTATCCACCCACGAGGATAAAATGTGGCACAAGGCCGGTTTAAAGTGGGTATCTCCGAGCCCGTAGGCTCGGCCAAAAATATGGCCTTTCTGAACCCACCTAGATGGGTTCAAGGCCAGTCTACCACCCCGGACGAAACCCTGCCTCTCGGCAAATCCTCGTCCGGGTCCGTCACTGCAAAATGCAGAGAGTTCGACTGAGAGTGAATCTCTTGATTCCTCCCTCTCTTCCCGGTACCAACCATATTTATATGGTCGGTACTCCACTATGCAAATTAGGTGGATCCTACCACAACACTTTTTTAGCTCTTACTTCCAGATGTAGCCGAAGGTAGAATAAAAACGCTGCCAACGGGCCGTGTTCGTCTCCTTGGTCCCCTGTTGACTTTTTAACTCTCTTACATATGCACGTACGCTCTCGTCTCTATTTCACGTACTTATTTCACACGCAAACAAGCACATTCTTATAGCTAGTTTTAATGTTTTTCCTTTCATTATGTACACCTACAAATACTTTTGATAATACATGCATTAATTGTCGTTTGTTTTAAAAAACATTGTTTTGTTTCTTAATTATTTATCCGGATTCACATGTGTCCACGAATACATTGGAATTTGTATGCGCCTTCGTCAATATTAGAGGTCAGAGAGGTGACGTTCTCTATTTTCCCATTTTCGCCCGAAAAACATTCATTTACTTAGTAAATCCATTTACTTAGTAAATTTTACTACATTGAATATTTATTTAAAAAAGAATTACTTGTAATTTTTCAGAGCAATTTTGAAATTCATTCTGTTGCTGTTCGTAACGACTTTTATTTTAATTAAATATAGACATGTTTGAAGACTCAAAATATGTAGTAAAGTTTAATGCCGCTGTTAGGCTAAGTTTAATAAATAAAATAAAGCGAAAACATTTCTTAAATACCCTGAATAGTATCATCGACTTATCATCTCTTGATGTCCTGAAAAGAATATCTAAAAAAAAATTTTCTCTCAAATTTTAAATTATCCTTTGGTAGAACCGATTTCAACGGATTTTGAGCCATCACTACCTTCACCATTGTTAGATTACTTCCTCTATAACCAGCTCCTCCACCATACCACCACCGCCACTATTATCTATAAGAAAGAGACATAGATGTCCTTCTGTTTAGGGCCGGTGTGTACTAACCCCAAATCCCCCGACCGGGGTGAGAGTAGCTTGATTGGGACCTCGGGAAGTAGTTATCAACATTTACTTTTTCTACTTACATTTATATACGTTACAAATTAAACCAAGAACAACTGATTACTATTAAAAAAGGAAAAACTTTCGCAGATTTCGACGTCATTCTGGGGTCTTTTTTGGTCCAAATCCGGGAATTTGTTTTGCTCGAAAAGTACTATATAAAATTCATTATTTTTTAACTATAGTGTTGAATGTGCCAAAATTATTCAACTTTTTATCAAGAAAAAATTCAAGTTAATGTTAAGTTGCTTGCTCGAGTGATTGCAGCATGTATTCTGAATTTTGAATACATTGAGAAATTAATGCAAGATCATCGGCAGATTCAAGTTCAATCAGGTGTGGAGGGTACCAACTACTATGGCGTTTCAAAAGGAGTCCTTTTTCCTCCATGTTTCCAAGAGAAATACGCAGAACATAGCCCAGAATAACAATAAAGAGAAAAGAAGCAAGTGTGTCGCCTTGTAGAACTCCTGCTTTAACTTCAGAGGAATCAGTCTCGCCATCAGGCGATCCAATGGTGGTAGTTGTGTTTCTGTACAGAGCTCTAATTGCATCAACAATTCTGGAAGGTATACTATAGAGCTGGAGGATTTTGAATATGAGATCTCTGAAGATGAAAACGATTTGTGACCTCTCTGTTGAGTTTTTTTCCTCTCTATCAGTGTGCGGCGAATGGAGAGGATTTGAGCAGTTGCTGACCTGCCTCTTATAAATCCATTCTGATTCTTGCGGAAGAGTGAATCGATGGTAGGGACAATCCTATTTAGCAGTAGCTTATTGTAAACTTGTAAAATTGTTGCAATTGGCATGAGAGTTATACACCTATAGTTTGCCGCACTTGTTAGATCACCTTTTTTTTGGGAACAGGGACTATTTCGCCAAGCTGCAGGCGCCAAATGGTGTATGAATGTGTGGTTGCAAAACCCAAGGAGGAGGTCATGATATATTGGATTTTTCCACAATAATGTTGGTATGTTGTCAAGACCTGGAGATTTGTTGTCGGCAAAATCTTTGAGTGTTGTTTTGAGTTCATCGAGCGTGAATGGGTTTAGGTCCAGTGTATTAGATATTTAATTTATTGGGAGTGTAAAACCACTGACTTGCGGAGGTTCTCCTTAGATTTCCTTAGAGTGGCCAAACCAGTTACTTTTATGCTTTTGAGCCGAATAGAAGAAGGCTTTGATTTTCTTCCCGAGAGTATGTTTATTGTTTTCCAAGTTGCAACATGTTGTTTCTCCGTATGCAGTCTTACAATCTTGTCGATCTCCTCTTGGATGTACTCTGAGACTACATTGGCATGAGTCTCATCTAGTATCCTTTGTGCTTTAGTGATGTCTTTAAAAGTACTTTTAATTAGCTTTTTTTCATAACTAGATTTCATTCTTTGCAGATCTTTTCTTACTTTTTACACACAGACATCTGAACTGATGTGGATGTGCTGTAACTGTTCCTTCTTTGACAGTTTTGAGAGTGCGATTTCTTCTGTAGATGATATAAGGTTGTTGTGTCGTGTTTCAATGTCATCAGATAAATCAGAGAGCATTTCATAATGATTCTTAACATCTACGGCTAAGGAACGTCTCAAGGTTCTGTTTGATGATACGGTATTACATCTGTTGCCACGTAGAAATACTAGAGAAGCAACATCTTGAATAACAAAAATCGAAGGAACTGAAGGGTTCCCGGAATTTTCAGTATTATTCCCATTTATTCTACTTTTTTAAATTCTCGACCATTTAATGAATTTTGTTTGACAATAGTAAAAACGATCTGGATTCAGGGCGGATATTGAGCATGTTGGAGGCGGAAAATGACACCTTTATGTAAATTGCAACCATCTCTGAATAAGAAAAAAAAGGAAAAAAAAGAAAAGAAATTGCAGTAATTTTATTCCGGGTGGGCCCAGTATTTATACCCCCTTTCCTGTATAGATCTGCAAAATTTGACAGTGAAATCCAAAGGCGCGTTGGGATAGCGAAAGATACCTTCCAAAAGTTAAACAAAGTACTAAGTTACAGGAAAATTTCCTTGGAAACAAATAAAATATTACTGAACTATTATGTAATATGGTACAAAAATATGGCAATGAATGCTGACCCATCTAATCACAGATGGAGAAGATGAAGCAATAAAAATGTGGTTCTACAGAAAAATGCTGGCGATAACATGGACTGAGCACATGTACAACGACGAAGTTTTAAAGAAAATGGAAACGAAAAGGACATTTATGCGAAGAGAGAGTTAAAATTTCTAAGGCACATAATGAGGAAAGAGAACGTGGTAAATTTGACACTCAGTCAGTCAGTTATGTGCCATACGTGATACTCGCTTAGGCGATCATTTATCTTTCGATACATGATTGACGAAGCAGATTTTTTCTCGCAGTAGGTTACCATTTCTTTCTGCGGTAGACCAATTAAAGGCTATAGAACCCGGTCTGCCCTGCTATTTACTCATAGCTGGGGGAAGAAGAGGGGATTCGTACTATAGCGGTTGCTATGTTTTTCACACCCACATTTTAGTCGCCTGCGATTGGCTAATAAATTACTACTAACTTTGTATAGGACAATTTAGCCATCGCAGTCGTTCTTTTGAATCTTTTGGTTCTGAGCATACTTACCTATTCTGTGTGTGTAGTGATTGGTTAATTTTTAACCAATCACATATTTTTAATGTAAGATCTAGTTTTCCGGCGGTTCCGTGGGAGCCTACCTCTTTTTCTTAAGTAGGGAGACTTTTTGCAAGTCGCCAGTAAGATCCAGTAAGATCCCAGCCGTCAACACAAATCCACGATCTTGCTCATCACACTCTAACGCACACACATTTTCTTTCTGTAACTTTCGCCAAGCACAATCAACCAGAAATTCAAACCAGTTTATTCACAACACATTTCAAGCAATTGTATTCTTAGTGTTTTTCATTCTTCACATGCAAACTTTGCTCTAACAATTATTTCGGAAAATTTATCTCACAAGAGAACTTTCTTCAAATGGTTGATTACAATCATCTACAGTCAAGGGGAAAGAACTTCCTTCTTTTTAATCTACATTGTGAATACGATTTTATTTCATGCTTGTTGTTGTATTTTATTCAATATATATTTGTTGGTTAACAAATTGGAGTTGCTGTTATTATTTCTTGAATCCTGTACATGGAAGAATCATTAATATAAATAGTAGTAGTAGTACCTATATATTTGGTGTTCCAGCTACATTTAATGAATCGACCCGACATTATATTTGGTACGTACGCTACAAACGCATAACCTACTTAGTGCGCTTGAGTAAATGGATGTGGGAGAATTTTTTTAGGAGAAATAACAAAAAGACACAATCTATTAAGATCTAAAAAGGACAGGAAATTGTGGAAAGCCATGATCGCCTACGTCCTGAGTAGACATGGTACATAAAGTAGAAGATGGCATAAATCGCAAGAACGTGTTTATGATGACAATAAAGGTAGAACCAGTAGGGCATGCATTTTACCAGGCTTGATTTGTAAATAACTTGTTGGGGACGTGCAGTATTATTAATTATATCAGAAGGATTTTTTTAGTGTTGTGAGTCTTACTGCGTCCCGAACAAATAAACAAACAAACTTTTTAAATGCAATCAAGAGAAACGAGACATATACATTTTAGAAAACAATGCAACATAATACAATTTAATATATACAGATTGGAGAATCAGCGTGTGTCGTGTGTACAAAATGTGCGTGTAATTGTTTGATTCGTGAATGTCTCTTTGTTGATATTGTTCGTTGATTTGCTATCTTTTGTTTGTGTCAAATATCGTAATTATGAATGATAAGAGTTTTTGGAAAGAGTTTTTTTAGAGTGGTCTACCCTTAAACGTATTTGATGTTTACTTATCTTTTTAGTACTGAATTCAATTTACTGTACATAAGCAAGTTAAGAAAAGTGTTCACAGAGTTGATTGATGAATGTTCGAATGTGAGTCAGTTAAGTGTCTTCGTGCGCGGCAAAATTGTGGTTTGCAGTGGCGTGGAGTATATTGGAAGTTACTCTGCGAATTCGTGAGACTGACTGACTGGGGTTGTCTACGTTTGTTTTTATATCATTTAGGTTTCAAAAAGTGGCTCACTTGGTTTTGGCGCAATTTCTGTTTCTACACGTGAACTTCAAGTGATTGACCAATGGGGTTGTTTGCTTCTTTTCTTGCCGTTTCTATTGGTTGAGGTTTTTTTGGTACGTAGGCGTACGATGTGGACTGTGCTTTTTTTAGGTTGGAAAGGTAAGGATATTGGGTGAGTCCACAAACTCATCACAAATCTGAATTCAGCTTAAATTATCGTAAAGACATTTTTGCAATGCATTTTACACGCAAGAACAATCATAGAAATATTGTGCTTGATGTTATTGTTAACGTTTGAATGTTAGAAATACGTGTTCGTCATCCATATATTTTAAATTAAATACTTCATAATTTGAGGCGAATCTTGTTTCTTCAAGGTGTTAGGCATGAACATCATGTTCTACAAACTTTAATAATGTGGTTATAGAAAATAAATCGTAATTATAAGCTGGGCTGGTGCAAGGGTCTCATCCCTCTCAAATCTATGATACGGGTCCTCCACTCTACTTCATCACAATTTTCATATAAAAATAAAATAAAATTTTTTTGTAATCTAATTATGTACAATAATGGATGATATGCAATATAGGTGAACAATTCAATTAGAAAAATTGAAATGCAAAAATTGATACAATGTATCTAAATACAAATTAGAGAGACATGAAGTTTTTCTTGTGTTAAAAATGTGAATAATTTAACATATTTAATATTATGGATAAAAAATAGTGAATTTTATATTCCGTGTTTTTTAGATACTTAGCATGGGCAAAACAAATTTACGGATCGGGACGAAAGAAAAAAAAAAGATTCCAGAATGACGTCACACTCCGCGAAAATTTTTCGCCCTTTAATAGTTGTGCTTAGTTTAATTTGTAACGTATATAAATGTAGGTAGAAAAAAAAAGCAAATGCGGATAAAATAGCGAGAATCACAAACTACTGCTCGTTGACCCCAATCAGGTTTGGCACTATCCCGGTCATGTGGTTCGGGAGTAGTAGTACACACCGGCCCCGATTACTGTTATGCCGCATGTGTGCATTGTATGACTTTACTAAATAACCATCACTCCTTAAGTCTATAAATAGGCAATGATATTCTCAGCCATTCTCTCTCCTCTTTCACAACTCCGGTTATAAGATGTAGGCGCACATGGGAAAAAAGTATCGCCCACTGAGGAACGTTCATTTTTTTTAGTTTCAATATATTACTTTCCTTTCGGACCTTTCGTACTCAGACACACACGCATATTCCAGAAACACACATTTTCTAATTTAAAAGTTTTCTGTGTAATTAGTCTTTAAATTTTTTCTTCTTTTATTGTCATTATATACTTTTGTTTAATACATACACTGTCGTTTGTTTTATACATTGTTTTGCGTTATTTATAACTCGAATTCACATTTGAGTATGCAATAATTGTGACAGGGAAAATATACCACGAGACGCGTGTTTTCCTACACAAACAAAACAAGCATTCCCTCCGCAACACCTTTATTAATTAATAATGCGCATACGCACTTATGCATAACAAAAACTATATTGACGTTTTGTGAATCCGGAACTAATTACAATTGTAAGTACCAACGCATATTGCAATATCGAGATTAATTTCTGAAATTCTTTGACCGCTTCAGCTTTATGTTTTGGTTAAACAGGTCTCATTTTTCATAAATATTAATAATTTTAATAAATTCTACATTTATTGGTCTCTTTATCTTTTAGTCCTAAGAGAAGAAAGTAGATAAATAAATAAAAAAATAGACAAAATAGGTTTATGTAACAAGATTGATGGATAGAATCTATTAGCAAATAACAAACAATCGTTGCATAATGTAATCAAATGAAACAGATGAGAAATGAATCGAATATCACCACGTCATTTAGATATATATTTGTTCTCAATTTAGCACGAGCCGAAAAGCACACATAAAAACTGCGTTTTAGATTCAAACTGTTGTTGTTTTTTCTCCTTTCAATAGAGGTCAAGCGTCTTATTTTTAATGGAGTATTTATTAATGGGAATAATTTCTGTATGAATTCCATGTAACTTATAGATAATGCAAAATACAGACTGGAGGAACTGGTCAACTCAGGACGAATAAGAAATTTGATCTTTGCAGGAGTTCTTTTTTGTATTATTTAATTTGAACTTCATGGCTGCATTAATTTCGGCTTTTTTAATCATGGTTCTCATTATTGTCTTAAGTTCGAGTCCTCGCTTCATAGTTGGCGCAACCGGCTTTGAGCCTCGAGTGAATAATAAAGGACACAAATATAACCATAATCTGGAACTGAAATTAGTGTCAGAAATTAAAAGAAGCAACAAGATAGAAGAAAACTTTTTCAAGATTAAAACGCTTTACGATCCAAACATAAATAAACATGTCCACCTGTTTAATCCAATTATTATGCGCCTACAGATGACACCGATAATTCTCGCCTACCCGCTAAAATTTACACACCTGGTAAATAATCGTCCTTATAACCTAATACTGGGGAATCAACACGAATGTCGTGCTCCAGGCATGACAACAATATGCGGTAAAAGACGTGGACATTCCAAGAACCAAGGATTTTGCTGCCCACACGTTTTAGAAGCTCATTGTTTTATGTATGATCCCGTCTGGTATTCCGTGAATACGATTGCTCGTCCATTAATGATTCAAATTCTTGGAATTCAAATATATGAAGAACAATTTAGTTTTAGCACAAGAAACTCACAATGGAAACTCATTGCTGAAGCGAGTACATTGCTTACTTCCGGTAAATCACCATCAAAATTAGCGAACAAAGAAAATCATTATCTATCTGCAAAAATGTTAAACATGACTAAAGTTGGCAATTATACATGCAAAAGCTGCCTTGATTTTGAGTCAAATTACTTATTGATTCCAACCGCTGCATCCTCCTTAAAGAAAGGTACCCCCCAGTATGATCAAGTGAATGGAGGAGTCTCCCAGTTTCTGGTTGTCAATCGAAACTTAATGGACTTTGAAGGTCGCACGTGTGGAGCAGTTGGAGTTACTGAAGAAGCCTTTCTTACCAATAAGTTTCAGTGCGCCGAAAGTTTTGTCGAAGAATGTCTGCAGAACCAGCCGATGGATCTTTGGTTCCATGACATAATTTCTACGTCTCACGAATTGAAGCTGTTCAATAATACTAAATATTTCCTTTCGAAGTACGTGAAACTATTTTCCCCTTATGCAACTTTCATTCCAAGCTGCAGTAATGATATATTATTGCTAGTGGAAAGTTTGCAGTCGGACATGACAGTCAAGATGGAACTAAATTTATTATTGGAGAAAAATATTGAATTTCAAAAGTCTGCTACTGTTTTAACTTCAGTGGGAAGAATTGGTACTATCTACAGTTGTCCACTAGTAGACGGCTCAAAAGAGCATGAAATTGGTATCAACATATATAATGCAGGTATTTTGAGTGGAAAATACAATCTGCTGTTGAAATGTAATATTGAAGAGCAATCCCAAACAATAATACTTGCCCCTTACGAGTCCCAAACTGTACTATTTTACCAGAAGACGACATTTGTTGTCTTGCCAGATGAAATACTTGGCACTCAGCATAGTGGTAATTTCATATCTGATGAGAAACCCAAGTTTACTCCGTTTATAAGATGCCGCTTAAAATTATGGAGTAATGAGGAGAAGACTGAAAGTTTCAAAACCTTTTTCCTTGAAGAAAAAAATATTTGTATTTGCCTCGAAGGATGTAAGTGTACTTGTGGCCCTGAATATAAATGCGAACCATTGGAGCAAGAACGTCCGCTGAGTCATCCTATAGTCAAAGTAAGTGCAGGGATTATACTAGCAGAAATATTTGCTTTTATTTTAGCCCTGAACTTGATTAAAGTATTTCTGGGTCTGTTCTTCCCAAAACAGGTTGGAGAAGTAGGTCTTTGTTTGTTTATACAAGGTCAGTGGCTCAATAAATACTTTGAAGATGATCTGAAGTATAAGTATGTCCAATATGACGAGAAGGGATATCCAATTGACCCAGACACGGGGAGAAGAGTTCGCGGATTGTCACGCTTGAAAATGAGCCTGATAAATTTAGTGTTTTTCTTTTATCTGCCAGTCGTTGGTTTACATTGGATTTGGAAAATCAAGAAAACGAAGAAACGAGAATTAAAAGGCAAAAAGGTGAAAGAGAATTATGAGGTAGAAGACGTCTTATCATTGACATCTTTGTGCGATTCGGATGATGGCCATCATGTGACGAAAGATATTTCGAAATACGTTAACGAGGGAACAACTTTATTGGATAATGTTAAGTCAAAACCGGAACAGAAATATTACGTTTCCACCTTTAAAGTAAACGTTGGTAAATATAACGACACAAATCTAACTGTCAATAAACGCAAGGAGGTAAGCACAACTACTGGTAAACAAAAAGAAGTAAACTCAATTACCGGTAAACAAACAGAAGTATACCTAACTACTGATAAGCAAAAAGAAGTAGACCCAACTGCTGGTAAACAAAAAGAAATGTCCCCAAATGCTGGTATACAAAAAGAAACGTTCCCAACTAGTGGTAATCAAAATGAAATGTCTCCAACTGTCGATAAACAAAATGAAATGTTCCTAACTACCGGTAAACAAAATGAAATGTCCGCAACTACCGATAAACAAAAAGAAATTATCAGTAAACGAAATGAAATATACCCAACTACCGGTAAACAAAATGAAATGTTTCCAACTACCGGTAAACAAAATGAAATGTTCCCAACTACCGGTAAACAAAATGAAATGTTCCCAACTACCGGTAAACAAAAAGAAATATTACCAACAACCGGTAATCAAAGAGTAGTTGACACATCGGACGATGAAGATAATACGTTAGACTTATCTATGTCCACAAAGGAAAGATCTTTAAATACAAACACCAGTAATAATTTGGTTGATGTTCGTACGTGGTCCGACTCGGAGAATGTAGACTTTTCGGATGATGACAGGCATAAAAACATGTCAAAATTGTTAAATGTTCTGAGAAAAGAGCAAGAATATAATATACAGAAAAACTTAATACCGGAAAGAGAAGGGTTCTATCAATACGATCAGAGGCAACCTTTGTTAACCGACAAATATCCCAATATTAAAATAGAGGAAGATAATCATGAAATCGATTATCAGAAGTCGGTGAATGAAAAGAAAAAGCTTCACGGAAATACAGTCAGGTTTTCTCATCTTGAATTTGAAGATTCACACAAATCTATCGAAAACAGAAAAGAAGGTAAAACAAATATTAATTCTGATTCGGCCCCAACAAATGTCAAAGGCGGATTCCATTCTTCTGTTCACTGCTCAGGCAATGAAGAACAAACATTGGCAAGGATTCTCAACTCGAATCCTGTTTATTATAATCATCAGTCCTTTTCTCCTTTCCTGAGAAATTCTGGCGAGTGTTTCAGTCTCTGCGGAAACATTGAAAAACGAGAAAATTCTTATATATTTAGACTTGGGAGTTTCTTGAAGCAAACATACGAGATTGTAGAAGATTCCGTGAGGGTTTTAGAATCTAAACAAATTCTAATCACACAAGCACACAAGTTCGTAAAAATCATGGATGCAGAAGATGTCTTGCAGTGTATCACAGAAAAACCCAAATATCCGTGCTTAAACCTGCCAAATTATATATTTATAGATGACCACTAATTTATGGAGTATTGGAATTTACAATGATAAAATATCTAAATCATTGTTCTCCATGTCAAGATTCATTGGCAACATGCCTAATCGAGGTAAATATATAAAAAAAAATTAAATCAATTTAAAAAAAATATTGAAATCAAATTTAAATCAATTTTGTGCATGAATTTACAAAAAATAAGTTTGAATGTAGATTAAATTAAAAAAAAAAAAAAAAAACAAAAAAGCCTAAAAATCATAAAACTGTTTACATTTTTTGGAGTAATTTAAAAGAACCTTTTAAAGCAGTATTTTATTTTTTAATTCGTTCTATATTTTTTTCTAAACCATTTAATACCCTACAAACATTTTTTACATTTGCTAAAATTTTTAAAGAAAAACTCCAGAACATAATGAAATCAAAACTAGTACCATGCGTCATCTGTGTTTACATATTGGTGGAAACTATAACAGAAAAGGAAAACAGAACGACAGGTTACAATAGATTGCAGTATTTTTTTATTATAAAAACAGGGAAGTATATTTATTTTCAGGAATAAAGAAAGACAAAAAAAAAAAAAAAAAATCAGTAAAAGGGAATTAATCAACAGTGATTTCTCTGAGAGTCATCTCCCCTTTACTGTAAGTTCATCATTTTATTTCATTTACATCGTCACAGGCAAATTATTCCTTCGTTCGTTCTACTTGTAGTAAAAGGATTCAATTTCTACATTTTCAGCCGTTCATTTGGTAAGCCTATTTTTAAAAAAATGTCTTTTTTGTTAATATATAATATATAATATAGGACTTTTTTGGTTAAAAAAATCACACAAAAATAATAGTTCAAAGTATTTAAATGTAATTATGGGCACACACAAAGCTAGACGACACAAGCCGAATTTAAAAACATACAAGACCTTTATTCTTCTCTTTTTCTCGTACTTTGTGTGCCAAATGATAGCCAATATCATGTATGCAAATTATCAATGAAAATGAAAAAAAATAAAAATTATATTGCTGCATAAGATCCTCAGAAGAGAAAATTACATAAAGTGAAGAAAAAGAGAAATACTTTTTCAAAGAAAACTTTGGTACACTTTTAAAAAATTTTTTTTAATCAAAGTCCGTGGTAACAACGCATCAACCGAAGACTTTTCTTTGAGGTGGGAGCGACATTTTTGTTCCTTTCAGTTATCGTCTGGTGGTTGTTTAAATTCTACGTTGTTTTCTTTCTGGACCAGGACGACCTGGATTTCAAGAGGCAGCTGTTTGCCGACTCCGAAAAAAAATCAAGTTAATTTTACTTATTGAATGATCCATGCAATATCCACTTATATTAAATTTCCTTTTTTTCCCGCTTTTTAAAAAAAATAATCTTCATATTTATGCTGAGTTGTTAATAACTGCGCCTTTGTTCCGTTAGCTATTTAAAAAAAAAAATTGAGTAATCACACTCTTATTGTAAATATGTTAGTTTCGCTTATAAACTAAAATGACAAGGGATTTCTTAGAGACAGGGTTACTTTAGAAACTGGGCCTTAAGTCAGTAGCCATGATTTGTGGAATCTTAGAGATAACAATAACAAATAAAAGATTTTGAATGGAAACGTCGATCAGGATAATTTTTTTTATATTTTTTAGGGGATTTGTTTTGTGGGCTGAATGTGATGTTCGTAGTCGCCGCGCGCAGATGACATTTTTTATTTATTTTAGGTTTTGCTTTCTTAGCGATCACAGCCGGCCGAGATATAGTCCCACGTTCCACTGGGTAGGCTATTCGAATCACAAACTCGTTTGTGCTCGGGTGGCGTTAGATCATAGGCCTAGAATGGCTGGGTACTGGTGGGCGAGACTTAAGGATAGGATTAGGTCCTTCAACACTGATTTCAGCAAACGGCTCGCCCTAGATAGAGCTGAAAAAGTGAAGACGCTTAAGGCTATTTTTTCCGGGCGGTGGCTGGGTGGGTAAACCCCTAGAGAGAGCTTTAGCTAGGGAGGCCCTGGAGCGTTTGACTAGCGAGCACTACATGGGCCAGGTAATTAGACATAGGTTAAGCAACATGTCTTCCGAAGCTGTGAACATGGGCGCAGACTTGCGCAAAGAAGAGATCCGTCGAGGTTCCGATCGTTACATTCGTGAAGCCAAAACCCCGGAGGGGCATACTCTTCGGGCCACAGACGACGTGTGCGAGGCGTTTCGGTGGCATTTCGAGAGGCGCTTTACCAAGGAGCCTGGTCTTCGTGAGGACGAGTTTCGCAGCTATTTGGCTGACTTTTCTCAATTTTCGTCGACTGAAGCGGCTGGCTGCGAGGGAGAGATTACGGAGAGCGAAGTCTACGCGGCATTGAAGAAGGTCGGCAGAGGCAAGTCGCCCGGTCTGGATGGTTTGCCCTATGAATTGTACTTGAGGCTGTTGTACATCTTTGTCCCGATTTTGACAGTTGTGTTCAACAACTGGTTCCGGCAGGGGGCCATCCACGACCGGTTCACTAGGGGTGTAGTCACGCTGTTGAAAAAGGGCAAGGGTGTTGGGGGAAAATTAGATGATTACAGGCCCATAACTCTGCTAAACACGGAGTTATAGATTTTAGCCAAGATCCTGCAGGAGCGTTTGCAGTCAGTTGCCGAGTTTCTGTTGGATCCGAGCAGACTTGTGCTGTGAGGGGCCGAACAATTCAGAGCAACCTGCATCTGATCCGCACAATCATAGAGGGTGTAAAAGATGACGATGAGGCTGCGCTGATCAATTTGGGTCAGTCCAAGGTATTTGATAGGGTTGACCATCGCTACCTTGCTGCCGTTCTACAGGCCGCCGGATTCGAACTCGACTTCTGCCGCTGGATTAGCCTCCTGTATCGCTGCCCCAGTGCTGTGTTATAGGTGAACGGGAAGCTGTCGGGTGCTTTTGCGCTGTCTAGGTCGGTTCGTCAGGGTTGTCCACTGTCGTCTCTACTTTATGCTTTGGCGTTGGAGCCTCTCCTTCGCCGGCTGAGGGACAGGGTGTGCAGTCCAGCGCTACGTGGAATCGCCGTTCCTGGAGTGGCTCGAGCGAGTCAGGGTTTCCACGTACGCTAATGACGTATCTGCTTTCGTGTCGTCCCGCAGCGACATTGAGGCGGTACTGAAGGCGCTTGATCGGTACGAAAAGGTGACAGGGGCCAAGATTAACTGCGGCAAGTCGTCCGGCTTGCGTTTAGATGCCTGGAAGGGGCTCGATTTCCCGGGGCCCTTCGGTTGGACGGACGGTCCTGTCCGCATTCTTGGAGTGTGGTTTGGACCCGACCTTTAGCTTGAGAACAATTGGTCTGAAGGACGAGCAAAGGTCGACGCGGCTGGTCAGACTTGGCGTCGACGGAGGTTGTCCGTGAAGGGCAGGGCGGAGGCGTGTGCCACTTACGTTTTCCCGATTGTCCTTTATGGATTTTCCGTACTTCCCCTCTGTAAAGACCATAGGAAGCCGCTCGATTCTCGCTACCCTCCATTTTATGGAAGGGACGCAAGCATCAGATCGACAGAGGTGTCTGTGCACAACGTACGTGTCATGTGGGTGGGGGGCTGGGAATGTGGCCTTGGTTTAGAGGAAACTGCTTCGCACGCCTTCTACCATTGCCTCCGGGTTCGCTCCTTATGGGACCATATCAGCGAGTTGATGGCTCGTCTCGCTCCCGAAATGCTCGTGCTCATGGATTGCACATAGGCGTGTGACAATGTGTCGCCTCTGTATTCTGGAGTGAAACGAATGGTGTTTCTGACGCTGCTGGCCACGGCCCGCGTGGTGATTTGGACCACGCAACAGGAGGAAGTCTTGCGAGGCAACTGTCTTTCTCATCAGAATATGATCCGATTCTTTGAGTATCAGCTCAAGATAAAGATTAGAACTGATAGAAAACGCTTACATTCGACAGTTTTCAGCGAAAGGTGGGTAACTGATGCGAGCTTGGTTCGTTTGAGCGGGGATAGCCTTGATTTTCTCTTTTAGGTCAACCTACGTCGCATCGGAGTGGTTTCCTGTGGAGCCCTCCCCTTGGTTAGGTTAGACAAGCCTTGTGTACCTAGTTAATGTGAGTAAGTGTTGTTCCTGGCCTGTTCCCGGCTGCCTCTTTTGTTATGATCCAGGTTGAGATTCCCAACCTCCCCGGTTTGTTCCCCCCCCCTTTTATCTCGACTGGGTCAGCTTTATATTTTCCCATGGCCGTATATAATTTTTTTTATCATATTCCCACTCCCTTAGCGAGAGAGCCTGTTGATTTTGTCCAATGGGCAGAATACAGCGGCCTCTCCGTTTTGAGGTTTGGGATGGCCCTAATAACATCAGTTATGTTTAGTTTACTTTGTTTTGATTTTTAGTTTATTATTGGGTTCATCTCCCTCCCAACTCATTCTTCATTATTATATTTTTATATATAATAATCTATTATCATTAAATTTTTAAGGCATTGGGCGCGTTTTGTAGGTTCCTCTTGAGAGGATGCGGTATTATGGTGGATGGAAGATTGATTGGTGACGGACGAGTTCTTATGGTGAATGTGGCAACTGTAATGTGTGAATGGGTCGTGAATCAGATTAGCTAAGTAAAAGATAGTGAAGACCGGCCTCAACCCCTCCCCATTTTGGCCTTGTGCCGTAATTGTATTTTAAATACAATAAGTAAACAGCCAGCCGAGATATAGAGTGAATCAGAAAGATCTAATTTACAGTGGTGTATAACATATTTCCCATTTGATGGTTACGAATGTTCTCGCCTCTTTTGATGCCTTCTCGAACAGCTGGTTGCCACTTGCGACGGTCAGTAGCAAGATGCTACCAGATATCTGAATCAATCTTTGAGAATTTCTAGTCGCACTTGCGAACATTCTTAAAGCGCAGTGCCGGGCGACGTTTTTGGCATTGTACTGCGACCAACTCACAGCACATAATTTCTTTTAACATCACTATCAAGAAATAGAACATTAATAATTTAATAGTAATAAATTAAATTAAATGTTCAGTGTAATCTTAGAGATATAAAGTTTATTGTATTATTTTTTTTATCTTTATGATCAAATAGAAAGCAATTAAAATGTTTTCACTTAAAAATATATTTTACTCAAAACATAAATCCATATTCATACCACTTGTGGCACTGTAGGGCGTTTGTCTAATGAAGTTAACGGAGATAATTTAAAATTTCGAAAACTAAATTTTTATTTCATTCTTTGATTGGATGCCCCAAACCTCCGATACGGATGCCCGGGGCCGTTGCCCACTCTGCCCTCCTTCTGTACACTACTGGTTCAAAATATAAACCGTATAAATAAAGACTATTTAATCATTAAGCATTCAGAAGCAAAATTAAATTTTTTGCCTTTGTGTGTAAAAGCTGCAGTGTGTTATGTTGCAAAGTGTTGTGTGTTTTTAACAAGACACGAGTAGATATAGTCCAGGGTATGATGATAAACTACATTCGGCAGCAAGGCATCTGATTGGGAGGTTTGAGGTTTTGAAGGGTGTGGAACCACCTCTTAATTGCTGTTGTTCCACCCTGACCCGGGGTAGTAGCACTTGTTGGGGTCCAGTCTATGGGAAAAATTATGAACCTCAAAACTAAAATCAAAACACTAGGAAAGTATGAAAATACATTTTTTATAGTAAAATTACCAGTAATACATTTTATAAAAAGAGTTACCAGCAATATATTTTTGTAGTGAAATTATCAGTAATGCATTGTTTGTAAAAACATTACCAAATATTATAGCAAAATGACCAACAATACATTTTATAGTAAGATTGAAGACATAACATATATACTAAAAACAACCCCCCCCAACAAAACAAACAATTAAATGAAACAATCTCGTTTCTTTTAAAGGGAAATAAGTTTTCACTCCTCGTTTGATTTTGTCAGATTATTTGGTTAAAAAATGCAGCTAAATAATTATAATTTGATTATAAAATTATTAATTATTAAGTTTGAATTTTCATATTCAGATTTCGGCATTAAATAACTCATAGAGTTGTTGATATGCCGTTAAGCAACCAAACCAAACCGAACCAAACCAAACCAAACCAAACCAAACCAAACGACTTTAACTTAGTGTAGCCGCACTTAGCATAGGGCTCATTTATGAGCAAATGGTTCAATTTGGTGGAAATGATTTGCTTTGCTACAAAAAAAAAAAAAAAAAAAAAAAAATACGTGGGTGAATTTGTGTAGGCAATCGTGCAGTCTCTGACATTATATACAACTCGCATATATTCTGCAAATATTAATCAATGATTGAAAGACACCAAATTCAAAATCGGTTGAAAATGCATTATTAAGGAATAAGTGAGAATCTATGTTCAAATAAAAAAGACGTGTATTATGTGCATTTAAATCAAGGTCTTTTATGTTAATTAACCCCAAATAATGTAAAGTTACTTATCGCAAATATTAATCACCCAAAGAAATCAAGTTTTGTTTGTCTTTTTTTTTTTTTTTAATTTTTGACACTCTTTTGAAATCATAAATTTGAAAGCAAAGTTTTTTTTTTATCCAATTTCGCTTCTTACAGACAGTAAATATTCTTCCTATATCAAATTACAGGATGACAGCCTCCTGTATTTTGCCTGAGACTATGATTATCTCGGATTGTTGCAAAGGGTAAACATCTTTGACGGATGATCCCAATCTGACTGTAAATCTCAGTATGAATTTCATTGAGCTAAAAACATCAGCTAACACGCAAACAATCGAAAGTACCTGGCGGAACGCCAAAATGAAGAATACGTCCATGTTCGGGACTCTTCGCAGCATGATAGACTCATCTTATTTGTGTGAGTTTCTTTGGAGACGTAAGGCAAAAATTTAAAATGACTGCATTTTTTAACAAATTTTGAAGGACATTTCTGAATTTTGGTGTGATTTTAGTGAATATAAAATTTAAAATGACTGCATTTTTTAACAAATTTTGAAGGACATTTCTGAATTTTGGTGTGATTTTAGTGAATATAAATTATTTTTATTTTGGTGTGAATTAATATTTTGGGGTGAATTAACAGAAAAGATCAGTTAAAAAGCAGACGAAGGGTCAAGTGTAAAAAGGAAAAAAAAGAAAGAAAAAAAGATCATCTTATATTATAAATTATTAAAAATGATATAAGTTATCTCCCTTATATCAGGAACTTTGTAAGAGAACCGCGTAGTTTTTTTCTTAAAATTATGATTATGTCGCTGATATGCTATTATAGGAAAGATATAAAAAAAGAAGAAAAGTCGCTATTTTATTACGAGTAGACGAAAAAAATCAAAATTCTTCGTATTGAAGAATGGTGCTATGCTCAAAAATACATCCATACCTGACTTTTTCTATAACATCAGGTCATCCCATAATTTCTGTCCGAATTTTGAATAAAGAAAACAAGTGACCAAATGTTACATTTAATTACAGATTCAATCAACAATGTATTTTCCCTGGTTATCTACGACTTCCTTCCATCTATTAACAAGCATACTAATGCCATTACTGTAAAATTCTTTTGGCTTTGATTCGAAGAACTCACAACTGTCAGTTTTAACCTCTTCCTGTGTTACAAAAGCTGTTTCTTCCAAATGATTCTGTAAGCTACGAAACAAATGGTAGTCTGAAGGAGCAAGATCGGGAGAATAAGGTGGATGAGGAATTTTCTCCTAACCAAGTTCTTCGATCTTTTGTGACATGATTCTTGCTGTGTGGGGTGCGCATTGTCCTGATTAAACATCACCCCTTTTCAATTCACTAGAGCAGGTCTTTTTTTCTTCAAAACTTCGTTCAAACGCTCTAATTGCTGACAGTATATTTGAGCATTAATTGTTGCATTAGGTGGTAAGAATTCAAAATGGATTATTCCTTGGCGATCCCACCAGATTGAAAGAAGAACCTTTTGCCCATGAAATTCCGTTCTCGGCTGTGGCTGGAGTCCTTCCCCTTTACCAAGCCACTGTCTACGACGCTTAACATTTCGATAAAAGATCCATTTTTCGTTGCCAGTCACAAGTCTATCCAAAAAAAGGTGAAACAAGTTGGTGAGAATGGAGAGAAGAGCAGATGTCAACTCGGAATTTGAGGTTGTTTTCAGACAATTCATGAGGCACCCATTTTCCAAGTTTAGGAACTTTTCCAAGTTGCTGAAGATGACGATGAACAGTTGTATGGTTTGAACTGAGAACCACTGCCAATTCCTCAACTTATAAAGCAGGGTTTTCTTCAAGGGCTGCTTCAAGAAGTTTTTCATCAAACTCAACTGGACGTCCGGTTCGATCTTCATCTTCAAGGGTGAAATCTCCACCTTTGAATTTTGCAAACCATCTTCTGCAAGTTCTTTCATTCACACATTCCTCTCCATAAACTGCGTGAATGTTTCTAGCCGCTTCGACTGCTGAGTTTCCTATTTTGAACTCATAAAGCATTATGTACTTTCATGTTAGCAGGGTTTTAATCAAACAAAATTTAATTTTATTGTTCTCTGAAATAAAATTGGATCAGTTTAAATGCATCTAAACATAAAAATAATGTTCAGCTCCATTAGACATTATAAAATACTCTTTAAATTTCGTTCATTTTAAAAAAAGGTAAAATTCGGACAGAACTTATGGGATGACATCCTCTGCATGTTTTGTTTGTTTCTTTCTATGTTTCTTTCACTTTCACACAAGCCTTATTTTTACCAAAACATGTGATTTTACTGTGAAATTTTCGCAGTTGCAGACATTAATACATATGCTTTACATAAGCAAATTATACATATAATATTTGATGATTGGTGACTATACACATGTAAAAAACCTGGAAAATATATAACTGTCATAATTACATGGAAATACGCAATATTCTTTTACATGCCGTGTCCCTTCATGACGTTGGCGACCACTTCACCTTGTAGCTCTTAACAAGTTTTGTCTTTTTGTTAGTTCTCGCAAACCCTGTTCTACTATTCACTTGCTCAAGCGCATCAAATATGCTACGCGCTGTTTTCCTTTGTCCCTCTTTGCCTGTATCTGTCCCGTGAGTATCAGATTTTCCAAGCCCTCCTTCCTCATTACGTGCCCCGGAAATTTCAGCTGCCTCTTCCTGATGTTAAGTATAAGTTATCCCTTTGTTTCTATTCTCTCCAAAACCTCGTCGTTGTTCACATGCTCGGCCCGTGGTATCCTCAGCATCTTTCTGTAGAACCATATTTCTGTTGCTTTGAGTCACTTCTTCATCTTTGAGAAGATTGTCTAGCATTCGCTTCCATACAGGCAGACAGATATCATGTAACAGTTCAGTACTCTTTTCTTTGTTTCTAACGAAATTTTTCTACCTCTTAAAACTCTGCTTAGCTTTTAGAATGCATCTTTGGCCATCCCAATACGTCTTCGGATCTCAGTGTCGCACTTTCCGTCCTCTGTGAGAATCCTTCACAGATATTTAAATTTCTGTGCCTTCTCGATTTTAGTATCCCTGACCTGTAAATTGCATTTTGAGCCCACCCTTTTGCTGATGACCATTTTTTATCTGTGATTTTTTTCTATTTCTGCACATTTTTCGTTGAACCGTTCTTCTTTAGCCTGTCTGCGTTTGTTCCTTATTTCTTTGTGCAATTTTTTGTATTCCGCTTCGTGTCTTGGCATTGTTTTCTGTCTCCTTTGCATCAAATCGAGAATCTCATTTGCCATCGATTCGTTTTTTCTTTGGTATGGTATTACTTATGTCTATGCAAATATATAGGAACATGAACATCACTAACAAAAAAAAAAAAAAAAAAAAAAAAATGAAAAAAAAAAGGTTGTTTTACACTTACCCTCTTTCTTCAATTGCCCCACCCACATCGCAATCAGCTATCATCAAAACTGATATTCTATCTTCTTCTGCCTTTAACTTATTTTTTATTCACGGTGTTTTACATTGTAGCTATTACTACTAAAACTAGAGCAATTTTTTTAATGGTCACTGTACATTTGGCTTATTGTTTCATTGCTTGTGACATTGTAGCCGGATGTTGATATGGTTTGGTAATGATTTAGTCACCATTATGTTGCGGGAATCAACATTTTGGAGAGTAAATATTTACGGGACCCTGAAAAATTTATCCCGCAAATATTATTAGCATACTCATTGTTGAGTCCAGGTAAAATGAGTGACACAAATCAATAAATATATAACAAAGGACAATGCATTTATTAACACAAGAAATTCCATGTGACGAAAGAAAAAAAAAAGAAATTAGTTATAATAAGAATGTGTTTATTTCTCTCTCTCTCCTTCCCCCTCTCCTTCTCTCTGTGTGTCTGTGCGTCATAAGCATGTGTGAGAGAGTACAAAAGTCAAGAGAGAAAACCATGAAAATGAATCTTCCCCAGTAGGGGGCACTTTTACCTGAAGATCAGGGCTAAAGAGCTGTAAAAGAGGCTAGAAAAAGAAATGCATGCCTTTATATAGGATTAAGGAGCACCCACCACAGCGATGGTTTTTCAGTAAAGTGGGGTAATCCACAACATCATACTTAAATTGCATGGATACCGAAAACCTCTCTCCCGTAGAGCACTTTGGTATTTAAATCTAAAAGAAAAAACAGGATATTACTTGCGACCAACCAAAACTAAAGTAGCGTTCCCATAATAATTAGATTTGTATCAAACTTTGCAAATAAAGGTGTTCTAAATTCATTGTCGTTAGAAAGTAATTAAAATCTGTCTCATGAAAAACCCGGTTAAAAGTTATAATGTTGTTGCTAGAGCATACATCATCATGACAACACGGGTTTCTTAATGTGAAACTTAAGTCCCTTTTGCCGGTCTGCCTCGCCAAACTTCTTAAAAAGCCATGGATCGGCTCCCAATTGAAACAGAAATTTGATAACTTGGATTCGTAATTTACTTTCCCCATTGTTTAAACAGAGGGCATCATCAAATGATGTTTCATTGGAGATCATCGGACATCATCAATTGATAATTAAAACTTTTCCAACAATACAGACATCCTTCATTTATGATTTGAGTCTAAATAACTAAATTGCAACACTAGGGTGCATGAGGGTGCGTCATTTCCTGAACGGTATTTCTGCATGCATACTTCTAGAAGTGAAAAGAGGCGAAAATGGTGACAACTTGGTGCAAAGATCGAACAACTTCAGTCTGCATGGAACGCTTCAAAGACTGTCATTCTGCTAAAGAAATATTAAATATAGGAACCTAACATTTGTTTTATTTACCTTTTTTCTTTGTTTTTATGACCTAGAAGTATAAAAATATAATTTCTATAATTTTTGTATATAATTAGGGCGAAAATAAACATAAAAATACCCATTAAAATCAATTTTCTCATTTTTTTAGTCGTTTGTCCTACATGTACGTGCAACCTTTTCTCGTCGTTTAAGTGCAAAGACATCGAGTTACAATAGAAATACCTTAGGAATATAATATGTAATAGCAAGCCGAATAAACCCAGCATTTTGTACTACTTCTTAATGATATTTTAAACCTTCTGATAAAAGGAATTTTTAGACACAGGTGGAGAAGAGAGAGCGTCACGTCGCTTATCCTGAGTACTGCGAAAGGCGCAAACGAAAACAAGATTTCTACTTCGATGGGAAATTGGAAAGAAATTTACATTTATTAAATGGCACAAAAATAATACAAGTTTACAATATAAGTTTGCACAAATATCCATTTGTGCGTCTTACAGTTAAGCAAGATAAAAAGTTCCAAAATTACAATATGTTAGGGTCATAAAAGGTAAAACCAATTATAGTTTTTTTTAAAATATTCACATTCATACATTAAAAAGTTGAAAATCTTTGAGAAGACTGACAAAAATCATAAGCGTCGTTGGGAATTTAAACTTCAGTTTTTAAATGGAAATTCAATATTGAGGTAAATTTCTTTTCTTTTTTATAAAAGTGTTAAAATCAGCGTTAACACCTCTAATTTCGTCAATCTGCTTTCAGTTTTCTTTTCTTTTGCCTTCCTTTTCGTTGTCGGCGGTATGATTAACTTTTAGTTTTCTTTGTTCTTTCTTTACGTTGTCGTAGTAGTCGTCGACGTCATCCTTGTTAATGCTGAAATCCTTTTCCTCTCTTAGCAGTTGCTAGTGACTTCAGCATTGTGCTTTCTGCCACAGAATGTGAAACTTAAATCCCTTTTGCCGGTCTGCCTCGCCAAACTTCTTAAAAAGCCATGGATCGGCTCCCAATTGAAACAGAAATTTGATACCCAGGATCCGTAATTTACTTTTGTTTAAAAGAACCCAGAATATATCACTTAAACCACGTCTCTTTGCAAACTTTATTTACGCAAGTTTTGGGACTATAAGACTTGAGCGTTTTTTTTCCAAATTTAAAAACCAAATGTTACACACATATCTTTTTCATAAACGGTCAAGCTTCATTTTGGCGGTATTTGCAGTATCAAATCTGAGCCTCATATATATGAAAGTTTACCCATTGAATTTATTTAAGCGATTTTTCTTATTAATTAACCGCCTGACTTTCTTTTTATAATACTTTTGTTATATTCTAGTATAAAAAAGAACATGATATTTGAAAACAGTAGCCCGAATTCTCTACAGTAAATATTTCATTGTGATAATTCCTCATGATCTAATTGAATCAAGTTGATATTTATTGGGACTTCAAAAACACATATAAATAAATATACATTTACAAATTCCCAATTTTATCAAGCCTAAAAATATACATGAAAAAACACACTTGTTGTCACCATACGGACAAAGAAATACGCATACCGCGTGACCCTTCTTGACCAATGGGAACATAACGAAAAAAAAGAAAAAAAGAATTAGTTTTCGTTTAGAGCCGAAATCCTGGCTCTCTAAGAACGCACTCAAAGCTACTCACAGGGAATACACAATGACGTAGTGGCAGCATTCCCAGCCAGCCAGCCAGCCAGCCAGCCAGCAGCGACACACAAGAATATAATTTTTGCCTGAAGCACCAACTACGTCGACCGTAGAAAAAAGAAAGCTGCTAAGTGAGTTACTTCTATCCTGAAATACATACGCATACAGTTGCAAATATGCAATATATATATATATATATATATATATATATATATATATATATATATATATATATATATATATATATATATATAAATAACGATATACATTTTATATATCAAGAACAATATTGGGGAAAATGTATGACAAAGTGGAAATAGTTTTCGTGTAACGCGTTTTATCGAACTAAATTTATTATGTTGGTGCGGCTACACATGCGCACGGGGAAGGATACTGGAGATTTTAGATTTTCTTTTTCTAAATTTTTAATCTAGTTGATTTAATTTAATCTTTTTCTTTTTGATTCCATTACTTTTGTTATTAGATATCCCTCACTGTGATAAGAGAAGTTCTATCAGCATCCCTCGTTCGTGCGCATGTGCAGTCGCATCAAGGAAAACAAATTTAGTCCGATGAAGTCTTAAAGGACGAAACGCGTCACACAAAAACGTTTCCACTTTGTTATACATTTTCCCCACTGAAACTGCACAAATGTTTTAAAATGTTTGCAGTAGATAGTTTAAACTGTCTAGGTTTTAACTAATAGTTTGTTTTTTTTAAAAACATATGGTAATTTCAAACTTAGTTACCTCCCCTGAGGTTCCAAACGTGAAATTTAAACCGTACAATACATAACTTTAGCATTTTTCACTTCACAGTTAAAAAAATTAACTTTTAGATGAACAAAACAATTTTGTATTAGAACCCCCCCCCAAAAAAAAAAACCCAGCACCCTGATGATGACATTGTGCTAATGTCGAAAGTACTCGGATTAAATGAATATATTATCAACATGGTAATTTTCTCTCTTCCTTTAATAAGGACATTAAGGAGCTTGTCTATGAATATGAGAGGATCCTGTTGAAAATAAGTAGATAAAACTAGTCTAAATTATTCAATTTGACATGTATTATATGTATGTGTGCACGCGCTTGTGTGTGTGTTTGTGTGTGTAAATAGAATATATTATCCAAACAAAGATTGATAAATTTGACAAGTGGGGAAACTGTTTTATTGACATGTTGACGCGTTTCGTCATCGTTAGAGAGGCTTCCGCAAAGAACGAAAGAAATGTATGTGTGTGTTTGTGCTTCAATATAAAATCATTAATATTTGTTTCTGCTAGGCGAGGAGTAAAAGAAAAAAAATGTGTTACTTTTGTATAAAAGTAGTGATTTTAATTTAGGCTGTTTTCTTTTCTTTTCAATTTTCTTGTTTTGTTGAAATGTGTTTTTATATTCCTCCAGCTCTTCTGCATTTAAGGTGTAAATATAAAGTTAGTATATATATATATATATATATATATATATATATATATATGTGTGTGTGTGTGTGATTAAAAAGTAGCTATCTCGTCTTGTAAAAATTATGGTTAAACTGTAGAGCTCAACATGCATAAAATAGGTAGTTACTTTTCAGTCACCCTGTTTCTAAATATATATATATATATATATATATATATATATATATACTATTAGGCACACATTAACACATTCGACTATCCACGGTCATTAGTTTTTCTCAAGATTTATTTCAATAGACTTCTTACGAATTTTTTTTTTACCTTTCTAAGAAAACCTGTTCTCTTTCACTTAATTACTAGCATAATTGTTATTAAATGATATTTAAATTCTTAGACATTATTGTTTATTTTCTCGTTTTGATACAATATTGAAATTTCGTTAGAATTTCTTTAACGTTCAACATCACCTTACTCTAAAGGGAATTAGTAGTAAATGCTTTACTGCCTAAACAAGGCCATCGACAATCAGCAACAACTTTTTAACCGGCTATGAAATATATATTTATATATATACATACATATTTCATAACCGGTTAAAAACGGTCATAGGCGGTTAAAAACGATATTGTGATTTACGAGTAAGGATTCTATCAGTAGACAGGTAAATGAAAGCTTTATAGTGTCAATTAATTTTAATCGCTTCACGCCACGTAAGGTGATAATGGTACAATGACGTAGGGATTACAAGGAATGAAATAGAATCAGAAGATTTTATTAAGGCGAAGTGAAGAAAGGCCAATAAACTAAAAGGGTTCGGGAAGATTGAAAATGCCGATTGACGTTGCATTTTAATTTTTGAAGATTGTTTGTGGCAGAGAAGCAAAATATCGAAAGTGAGTTCCACAGGAGAGAAGTGCAAGCAAATAAACTGTTAGAATTGATGGTTGCATCTAGCTAGTTCAACAGTAAAACGGTGACACCTAGTTGCCAATTTAGTAGCGCACTTAAATTCATGTAGTCGAGGCACTAGAGAAAAAAGCTAACCGGAACAGTTGCCATGAAAATATTTGTAGAAAAGACAGAGGGAAGCCACATTACGTCTGTGAAAAAGTGACTGAAGTCGAGATCTGAGCTCAAGATATATTACAGACCCTCCTTTGAATTTTGTCAAGAATCTCGAGCAGGAGTACCAGACCAGATATAGCAGCAGCATTCAATTCCCGGATGAATGGTAGATGTATAAATGTGCAAGATGGATTCTGATGAGAAAAAATTGTCTGGTACTACACATTGAACAAACTTTCCCGGAAGTAGACGTAGCAGTTGATTCAATATAATCGCTTCACTTTCTGTCAGTGGAAAACGTGAGCCTAAGAAGGCGTAGAGTGCAGCTACCCCAGAGTTTAGCATCAGCCATGCTGATGGCAGAAAAAAGTTCTCTCTGGTGATTAAATGAAATCAATTTTGTTTTGAAGACATTAAAATTTACAAGGCATGTTTTGTCCCAGTTAACCACTGATCAGGGGTCCTTTTCGAGTGCAGTTCCTCCGGTTTGCTTTGTTGGGTCTGTCGAGCTTGCTACTAACACTAGTGTGCAGTTGACATCAGTGGAAGCAAAATATTTTAGAAGATGTTCGGTTTTCAGAATATAAGATATGGGAATCTTTCAACCTGTAATGATTTCCAAATTTTCAAGATTTTCTTAATTCTAAGAGATGAATCTATATCAGAATGAACAAGTTACAACATAGCCAGTCTGATGAACAATATTAAAATAGATGCTCTCTTCTAAACCTAGTTTACTTTGATGCAATACTACAAATATGAAATACTCTGTAAGGATTGAACTTACAACACAGTAAGAGCAGTTAATTAGAAAAACTCACTAGACAACACTAAAAGACCCATAAGATTCTCTAAATCCTCCTCAGAAAAGACTCTCTAACCCACATGCACGGTCTTGGTGTCTACGTCAAGGAACATCTCCCTCTGGCCAGAGAGTCCTCTCTCGAATCGCCTGACCAGTCATACATGTGTCTCCGACTCTCTCTCCTCAATGCGGTAAGCTATCTCTTCTTCCTTTACCGCTCTCCATCCTCTCAAGACTGTGAGATACTTGATAGCATTTCTGACAACATAGACAAGGCTCTCTCCCTCCACCCGTTTGCTCACATTTTTGTGTTTGGAGCTTTTAACGCCCATCACACCTTGTGGCTTAAGAATGCTACTACTGACCATGCAGGCATTCAAACGCTTAATTTTTCAATCTCCCATCTCCTCACACAGATAGTTAAGTTCCCCACTCGTTTTGCCTTCAACCGGGAAGGTAAAGCCTCTCTATTCGACCTGTGCTTTACCTCCATCCCCGAATCCTGCAGTGCCTCGCAACTCTGCCCTTTTGGTAACTCTGACTATGCAGTCGTATCGGTTAACATCTCCTTTAACTCCACCCCCTATAAAGAACCTCCTACCACTAGAACTTCGTTCTATTATCAACGAGCTGATTGGGACGCGTTCCGTGATTTCCTCCGCGATGTCCCCTGGGATGGAGTCTTTAAGCTCCCCGTCCAAGAATGTGCTTCTGAGGTCTCTTCCTGGGTTAAAGCTGGAATCGACGCTTTCATCCCATCAAGGAAATATAGGGTCAAGTCGCGCTCCTCGCCCTGGTTCTCGGCTGCTTGCTCAGCCGCCATCGCCCATAGGAACCACTACTTCTACCTATACCGTAGCGACATGTCTGACTGCAATAGACGTCTCTTTACCTCCGCTCGTAACGAATGTAAGCGTGTCCTCAATGATGCTAAGTCACTATTTGCGGCTCAAATGAAGGAACGTATTGCATCTCGCAAATTTGGCTCCAAAGATTATTGGCGTCTCTGCAAGAGCGTATTAAACAATTGCAAACCCTCTATACCTCCTTTATTCAACCAGTTCGAAGTCCTGACCTCCTCTACCGACAAGGCCGAATGCTTTGCTCGGAAATTTTCATTCAACTCTACGCTCGACTCTTCCGGTGTACCGATACCCGACTTCCCTCTTAGAACTGAGGCCATATTGAGTGGGTTAAACATAACCCCATCTTTGGTACTGGGCGTAAACTCTAATTTAGATCCCAACAAAGCTAGTGGCGGTGACGGGATACCAGCCATTGTCTTGAAGAAATGCGCGCCTGAACTGGCGCCCGCCCTTTCGAAACTATACAACTACTGCCTCAAGGAATCTTGTTTTCCTGACTGCTGGAAGTCCTCTTCGATCGTTCCTGTCTTCAAGAACTCCGGCGACCCCTCTGACCCTTCCAACTATCAGTCTCCTTCCCCTCTTCGGCAAAGTCTTCGAAGCTCTAATCAATATCGGGGTAGTTAACCACCTCATATCCCATAATCTGCTCTCTGACAAGCAATATGGTTTCCGCTTTGCCCGATCTACAGCCGATGTGCTCACAGCCATCACTGAAACAGTCTACCGAGCTCTTCAAAATAATGGGGAATCCCGAGCCGTGGCACTTGACATCTCCAAAGCATTTGATAGGGTTTGGCATGCCGGCCTTCTGCGCAAGCTCCAGGGTTATGGCATTACGGGTCGATTATATAACCTAATACAATCATTCCTGTCAAACCGAGAACTGAAGGTCGTTCTCAACGGATTCTCCTCCAGTTCCTATCCCACGAACGCAGGTGTCCCTCAAGGCTCCATTCTAGGCCCCACTCTATTCCTTATCTACATAAATGACCTTCCCGACGCCGTAACTTCCCAAGTAGGCATCTACGCGGATGACACCACAATTTATTCCTGCCTCAAAAACAAATCTAGTCTCGCTGACAAAACTCACCTTGCCGTGCGTCTCGAAAAGGACCTCCAATCGATTGTGAACTGGGGCATGAATTGGCTGGTCAACTTCAACGCTTCGAAGACAAAACTGCTCTCTATTAATCATCACAGAGAGCCTTCCCTTCCCTCCATTAGAATGTCTGACGCTCAACTTCTCGAGAGCAACTCTCTGCGGCTTCTCGGTCTCACGTTGACTGCTGACCTGAGATGGAATAAATACATCGAGTCAACTGCCTCGTCCACTGCGAGGAAAGTTGGCTCCCTGAGCCGCGCTAGGAAGTTTTTCTCCCCTGAGTCGATCCTCCAGCTATACAAATCCACAATTCGCCCTTGCATGGAGTATTGCTGCCATATATGGTCTGGCGCCCCTTCTGTTTGCCTCGGGGTTCTTGATAGGCTCCAGAGGCGAATATGCAATATGGTTGGCCCTGCCCTGGCGTCTCGTCTACAGTCACTTTCTCACAGACGCGCCGTCGCCTCCCTCTGTCTGTTCTACAAATACTTTCATGGAAATTGCTCCGAGGAGCTGCATTCGCTGGTTCCCAGACGTCATGAGTTCCAGCGCCCTACGAGGCTAGCATCCCGCTCTCACCCCCTCACTGTCGAAACTCCTAAATGTAGCTGTCTCTTCTACTCTAATAGCTTCATGTCTCGCACCTCTCGCCTGTGGAACTCCCTTCCCTTCTCCTGTTTCCCTGCGAGCTATAATCTCCAGCTATTCAAGTGTAATGTCAATCGACAACTCCAGTTGCCTTGATCTATCCACTTCCCTCATCCTTTCTTCTATCACTCCTATCTGATCTTGCTATTTCCTGTAACCCCTTGCATCCTAGTGGCTTCCCGCCTTGCTTGGGGTGAAACGCTTAAAAAAAAAAAAAAACTTTACTAAACAGTGCTTGTTTTGATACAATACTACAAATACAGTGTATTCTGTGACGAGTGAACTTACTATACAGTAGCCTCTAGTAGTTTTACATTAGCCATTACCCAACATTAAAGCGCACATTTTTACAAATAGTTGCACTCTACTAAGCTTAGTTTACTTTGATACAAGAAATATGGAGCACTCCGCGAGGATGGAACGTACTTCACAATAGTAGTACCTATACAAAGAAGCTCATTAGACTTTACCTAACAGTAAAGGCCCTAGTTTTACAAATAGTTGCAATTTATTAAGTTTAGATTATTTTGATACAGTACTAGAAGTTTGGTATACTCCCTGAGGATAGAACTTACTATTTAGTAGTAGCAGCTAAATAGAAAGCACATTAGCCATTAAACAACACTAAAGAGTACCTTTTTACGAACAGCTGCACTTCAATAAGCGTAGCTTCTTTTGATAAAATGCTATGGAATAGTCCGTAATATTTGAACTTACTACACAATTGTAGTAATTGTTCATTAACCTAAGACTAAATGGCCCATTTTTTTTTACAAATAGTTACACTCTTCTTAGCTTACTTTGATACAATACTAAAAGTACAATGAGGATTTAACTTAATACTCAGTAGTAGTAGATACCGAGAGAAGATCATTAGCCATTACCACTGAAGCGACTATTTTTGTAAATAGTTGCATTTTATTAAGCTTAGCTTATTTTGATAAAAAAATTAGAAATATGGAATACTCCATGAGGAATGAACTTACTAAACAGTAGTAGTAGTAGTAGCTATCCAAAATAGCTCATTAACCATTACTCAACGAAAAAGGGCACATTTTTATAAATAGTTGCACTTTACTAAACGTTACTTATTTTAATAGAATACCACAACTATGCAGTATACTGTGAGGATTGAACTTACTATTCGGTAGTAGCAGCTAAATAGATAAGCTCATTAACCAATACTAAAGGGACTATTTTTTATAAATAGTTTGTCTTTATTAAACCTAGTTGCCTTTGATTCAATACTACAAATATAGTCTACTTCATGAGAACAGAACTTACTACATACTAGTAGCAGTTATTTAGAGAAGCTCATTAGACATTATCTAAAACTAAAGTATCCATTTTTACAAATGATTACACTTTACTAAGCTTCGCTTATTTTAATACAATACTACAAATATAAAGTACTCCGTGAGGATTGAATTTATGACTCGGTAGTAGCAACCCATTGGAGAATCTCTTTAGCTTGAAGTACCCATTTTAATAAATAGTTGGTATTTACTAAACTTAGCTGCCTTTTATACAATACTACAAATATGGTGCTCTCCAGGTGAATTGAGCTTACTACTCCTTCGTTGCAGCCAACTATAGAAGCCCATTAGCCCAACACTAAAATACCCACTTTTACAAATAGCTGATCTTTACTAAGGTTTGCTTACGTTGATACAAGACTACAAGTATATAATGCTCCGTGAGGATTGGACTTACTACTCAGTAGTAGTAACCAAGTAGAGAGGCTCCTTAGCTATTACAGAACAGAAAATGGCCTATTTTTACAAATAGTTGATTACTGTTTAACAATTATTTGGATGCTTGTGAATGAAAAAAATACAAGAAAATGACATTTTATTTATCTTTGTTTGTGAGTACTGTTTATCGATTAAAGGAAAGCTTGAAAAAAGGCCTATCAATCAACTTTAAGAAGATAGTACAGTCATCAAGAGGATCAGCTCAGAATGCTAACTAGGTATTGGAGATGTCAAAATTAAGCACGTACGAACAATTAAATATCTGGGATGTCTCTTAACAGAGGACAAAATATGTGACACTGAAATTTGAGGTATCATTGGAATAGCAAAAGATGACTTTCAGACGCTAAGCATAGTATTAAGAAACAGGAAAATTTCATTAGAATCGAAGAAAAGAGCATTACGCTGTTATCTGATATTAGTCCTCGTATACGGCAGTGAATGCTAGTTAATTTTCTTACAGATGATGATGAGACTTGAGACACCAGATGATGCTGAGAATACCATGAGCGAAGCATGTGAACAACGATAAAATTTTAAGGGAAATGGAAATAAAATGGACGCTTATATTTAGAATCAGAAAGAGACAGTTGAAATTTCTGTGACACTTAATGAGGAAAGAAGACTTGAAAAATTTGACACTCATAAGTCATATTGAGGGAGAGAGGGAATCAGGAAGCAACTTAGCTAACGAGCTTGGGTAAATGGATGCCAGAACAGGGAGGATGAGAGATTGGAAAAGACAAACATTGTTAAGAGCTATAAATGATAGGAGTGGTGGTGGTGGTGGGGGGCATAGTCACATAAGTACTGAAGGCACATGACCAAAAGGAAAGAAGAAGAAGAAGAAAAAGACTGCAATAACTTAAAGAGCTGAACTTCTAAAACGAAATATCATGAAATTGCTCAATGAAGTCAATCTTATTAATTAGATTTAACTAGTATTTATTTCAGTTTATTTATTTACTATTTTTTTTGGGGGGGAAATAAACGAGCTTATAGAATAATGGTTTAAGAGCAAAAAAAAGCCATAGAGATAAGATAAAAGAAATGAGTAAAGAATTAATAATAATGACAATACATTATTAAACGTATAGGGACAACGCAATACTATTACTTTTAAGTGTAAAAGCAATATAAAGAGATAAAATAATATCTCATTTTGTTTTCTACTCGACTGAGAAAATAAGTTACTCCTGTGAGAGGTGAACTAAAAAATACGCGTTACTTGAAAAGATTTATCAGTAAATAGATAGAAGAGTAGGTGCAACCTATATTTTCTCTCGTCAATTTAAACTGGCGCATTCTTTTTTCCATATATATATTTATAGTTACTAGTTTTAACCCGTGAAATTGTCACGGGTTTCCTATTTGAAATTTCTGATGAATCTTAATTCTTTAGTTGATGGTTGAATAAACTCATAGCGTGTTCTCCAACAATAAAATATCCGTAGAATTTCCCTATCGCATCGTTAAATATTTGAGCTTAACAACTTCAAGAAAATATTGCAGTAACAATCATAAGTATGAATGCTGGTCATTATTTTAAGAACTAAGAAGGTGCAAATGAAAAGACTTGTAATTGACAGCCTTTTTCCATTTCTTTAAAACAGACGTTAAACATTTCTAATTTCCCTTTTCTTCCATTTTGTCAATGAAAACAAGTATTGTCTTTAATGTCTTTTGTCTTCTCATGCAGTCAAAACGGAATAGTACATTATGAGGTATTAGCATAGCAGCAGACGTTAAACACTTCTTTTTTCACTGAAACCAAGTAGCGTCTCTGATAATTCTTTTGTCTTTCCACACGATCAAAAGGGAATAGTCCATTATTTATGAGGTATTGACAGGGCGTAAAAGTTGTGCGTACTAACATACTATTAACATTCCACTTTGTAAAACGTATTGAATTTGCCACCGCTCATTAAAAAAAAAAAATCCTGCATATAATGAAACATGTATTACACTGATTTAGAGTGATTAATGATCACTCCATACGAATAGAAAATGAATTCAGTAGTTAGAAAAAAATAGAAACTGGTGTGAGACAAGGATGCGTTTTCTCAACTTCTACTGCGACGCTATCCTAAGGGAACTGGAGACCCTACCAGGATTTATTGTCGGCGGGAATAATCTTAACAGCATAAGATGTGCAGATTATAATGTGCTGATAGCTAACTAGGAAAGAAGAACCTTCTAGTGTGGTATAAGAAATTCAGAAAAAAAGGACTAATCATCAGTTGCAAAAAGACAGAAAGTATGTTCATCAGCAAGAGAAAAAGCCCGAGATATGAGTTACGAATTGGAGATATAAACATCAAGCAAGTGTACAAGTTTAAATACCCGGGAAATATTTTAACAGAGGACGGAAAATGCGCCAACGAGATACGAACACGCATTGGAGTAGCGAAAGAAGCATCCCAAAAGCTAAGCAAAGTGCTGAGAAACCGAAAAAAAAAATCGCTACAAATAAAAGAAAAGAAAAGAGTAGTGGATTGCTATACAATAGCCATCCTCATATATGACAAGGGTGAGGAGAAAATTGGAAGCAGTAAAAATGTGGTTATACAGAATAATACTGAAAATTACATCGGCGGGGCAAGTAAGCAACAAGGAAGTGTGTTGCTATTTTCTTTAAGACTTCCTCGTTGCTTACTTGTTCCGCCCACGTAAAACAACACACACTCAGAATGAGGAAAAAAACAGTTGAAATTACTTGGACATATAATGAGGAAAGAGGGCTTGGAAAACTTAACGCTCACGGGGCATATTGAGGGCAAGAGAGATAGGGGAAGGCAGTTAGTCACTTATTTAACGAGTTGTGTGAATGGATGGCAGAACAGTGGGGTGGGAGCCTTAGCAAAAGAAGAAAATTGTCAAGGGCACAACGGATATGAAGATGTAGAGGGCTATGATCGCCTACATCCGAAAGGGACGCGGCACATAAAAGAAGAATGATTAACATGAATATTCAGTTCGATGGGTTTTTTTTTTTTACTCGTGTTGCATTTAAACTGTGGGGTTTTCCTACTATTTTTTCTATTTTTTTGTGGGTGGATTTGACCGTTTTCATTCACTTATAGGTTTTCAATCTGAGTAAAACTAAGAACATTTTGCCATAAGGCGATGTGATGCACAATTTAAATCATCTGTTTTTGCGTCTATCTCTTCCTATGAGTGTAGGACTATACATTAAACTTGACGCTGTGACCGATTTGCCTTTGGAGTGCGACCAAATAGACACCAACATTTCAGTCATTAGTATCTGTAAACAAAATTATCAGTGTCATTTACTATAGTAGTTAAATAAATACAAATACATAGATATAAATATGTGTTTTAGAGAAAAAAGTGTAAAACTTTACCGACATGTTTAATCATACTTTCAGAATATTTTAGTAAATATTTATTTTACACACGTAAAAATCATTCATTAATATTAGTAACAATCATTTATTTAAACTGTGATATATATATATATATATATATATATATATATATATAAAAAGCTCAATAGTTTAAATTAAAGATATAACCATAATTGCATAAGCGTATTGTAAATAGCTATATACATTTATAATATATGAATATAGCTATCATTTTATTTGTTATCTACTATTTCTATTTAGCAGGTTAACAAGGTAGTTATGCTACTGTTGTTTTACAAACAAAAGTCATTCTTTGACACCAGTTTAAAAAGCAAAATTTATTTTCAATTACTTTAGACTAATCTCACAGCAACGTTCCAATGATCAAAGTCTTGAATCATATTCACATGAAGGAATATTATATTTTATAAGTTCAAGATCTTCGTACAAATTATTCATGTTGAAATGTAACATTCTGATCGCTATTTAAATACTAGTTGTTCTATATACTTATATGGCATAACATTAAACCATATCATGTCAGATTAATAAAAAAATGACTTTTATACAAGTTTCATTGTTTTTGCCCTCTTGCGCCAGAATAAGCGAGAAAGCATTTCCCCGGTCAAATACAACAAAACCAAACAGGTCCACATGGATCCCAAGAAAATAACTCTGTAGAAGAGTGGTAAATAATCCAAAATTGGATATACCCACGTTCGAGTATAATGTGCGATCCAGATCATCCATATTTGATAGCAAGTGGTCAAGCCGAGAATTCCAAATATACCACTCAAACGTCTTGGATAAGAGTGGTTGACAACAAACTTATCAAGAATTTGTAGGACAAGAGGCATTGTGTGCAGAATATGGTTTAGCCAAGAAGGTATGATATCATCCAAATAGGAAGGGTAGATGAATTCTCTGTTGAAGAAATAAAGTCCCCAGAATGACAAAGAAACAAACGTACCGAGAGGGAAAGCCATAGCACAAGAAATCCAATTCACTAAGCGTTTCAGTTTGGTATTTTCGTTAAGATCTCGGAAAGTCTTTTTCTGGTTCCATCTGTGACTTAAATCATGAACGACACGCAGTCCGAAGTAAATAGTTTGCAAAATAATATCCCAATAAGTTACATAACGTGTTTTTCCGGCATATAATGACCAGCCATGTCTAACAACCAAAGTGTCATAATAAAATCCATAACCGAAAGTGAGAAAACAAAACACGTGAAAAAGTGTCTCATGGATATGAGCCATTGCTAGTTGATATTAAGTTTTGCTTTATTTGAATAAAATGTGTACACAGGGCGGAACTAATACTTCATCAAACTGGATCAAATTTATTTTTCACAACGCCTTGTCGATTAGATTCCTTAATTCGACATTGGGGGATCAAACACTGTGAAATAAAGTTTTTATAGTTGTCGCTGTCACGAGAAAACATCAAACAGTTGTATAACATGTGGCGAATGAATGGTCTTAGCGAGTGATTCTCTTTGTCTAGACTGAGAAATCGATAGCACGACAATCTCTTTATAAATGATCTTTATCGGATTTGAATGGAATCAAAGTCTGATTGCTGTATATGAGGAAAATTCATGACCTTTTCAAAATAATGATCACTGTGTTACATAAGGACATTTTGTCCAAAGCTAATTTCTTTTATCAAAACATACATTGATTTGTTATCTCAAAACAGCATTGCGTAACTTGTCTTATTTTTTTGACGAGTGCACTTTATAGAATCATAATTCAATTTGAACTAATATTATAAAAGACCGTAAATTTAGGTCTGATGTATAGAGGTCAATAATCAGATTAATATGTGAAAAAAAAGTGTATATTTTTAACTGGCAATTTAGTATTTCAGCTTCAGTTCTGTTTTCTTTTTAAATCGGTTTCACTCCATGCAAGGCAGTAAAGCCGTTAAGACACAAAGGGTTAAAGGGCGTGGAAGAATAAGGAACAGAAACATTAATAATGAGCGGGAAGAAAAAAAGAGTAATCAGGAGGACAGTAGATACCAATTGATATTGCATTTAAATTCTTTCACATTAAAGATGTCTGGAAAACATGGAGCCAGAAAGGAGTTCCACAAGCGAGAAGTGCGAGAAAAGGAACTGTTAGCATAGAACTTACGGTTATATTTATCCAGCGCAACTGTAAATTGATGAGATCTTGACACCAGTCTAGTACCGCACATAATTTCAAAAGTATAAGTACCATAGTGAAGAGTGATATTTAATTGTATAAAAAATACAAAATGTGACACAAGGCCAAAATGGAGAATGGGGAAAAAAGTTGGTTTTCTTCTGTCTTATAATTAAACTTAGCTAGCCACAATCACTGACCCAAACATACTACAATATACTTTACACCAAAACAACGCATTCTTATTTACCATTCTTACTACACCCACCATAATCCCTCAATGGCTCTATGAAGTCCTAACTAGTCCTCATATGTACAATTCTTGTCTGTGAGGCGAGGGGAATATAACAACAATTAAAAAAATTAAACCGCAATGTCCCCAATGTATTTAAAAATATGAACAAAACTATAGCGAATAGCTCATTCGAACAATTACCATGAAAGTATTTATAGAAAAAACACAGAGATGCAAACTTAGGGCGGTGGGAAAGTGACTGAAGCCGAACCGCCAGATCAGGACCAATAATATTGCTGATTCTTCTTTGGATTTTATCTTGAAGCTAAAGGTAAATAGCAAGGGCAACAGATCATATGTAGCAGCAATAATCTAAGCATGCACGAATGGTAGACTAATAGATAATCTTAAAGTCAATTCTGTTTAGGGACACAACGGCAATAAATATGACATGCACGGTTACTAACAGAATTATATGAATACGATTTCTTTATTAGCAAAATCTAATTAGTTTTTCAGTTTGTTAATTACTCAGTGTGTACTCCTTTGAGGAGGGGTATATAGCGATAATCCATTTGCATTCACCTCGGGATGTTTATCTAGCGACATCACAGGTTATCAAAAGAATGATATCTTCTATTCCAATTTTGGTAAAACGAAATTCAGCATATTTCTTCATTATATAATATTACAAATATGAGCAATCTTTAACCTTCGTAACAGTCAAAAAAATCTGTGTCAAAAGGACGGTTTTTCTCTTGATATCTCTATTAATTTAACTACTTTCCTTTCTCGACAATATCTATTGTTTTAAAAGTGATGATTAGAATTGTAATGAAACCTAAACATCTGATGAAAGTGAACTTATACATTTTATTGTTGTTGAGAATTTATGACTAAAATATAAAACACTATTTATTTATTAGATTGTTTATTTACAAGGATATTTTTTTTATTTAGAACTTTCTAAAACTAATACAATTGCATTAAAACTAATGCAATGCAATAGATATCATTTACCAATTTATAAAGAAATAAATATGCGAACGATATTTATTAATAAATTTATAAACATTGACTAAATTATCAAAATATGTAAACCAACTATAAGGAAATCCTTATTTACCACTTTATAAAGTACATATCGATTGGTAGTTAGCCGATGTTTTGCCAACCATTCCAATAAACAATCTATCTATCTATCTATCTATCTATCTATCTATCTATCTATCTATCTATCTATCTATCTATCTATTTCTTTCTTTCTTTCTTTCTACTAGTCCATTGTTAAAATATTAATGCATTTTTCTCCTACGGGAGTCTGTGGTGTCTGCAGTGAAATTCAATACCCACATTCCGTAGGTTCATATCACCAAATTTACCAAATTGCAATCAAGAATACCTCACGATTGAAGTCGTTTTTTGGACGAATCACAGCGTTGATATTCAGGCATTTTCAGAGAAATAAAATCCAATAGATTATTAACTTTTTATGTATTGTTAAAAGAAAACAAATTTCAGATATGATTTCTAACGAACTTTATTCTATGACAAATCTGTATAATTTAATTTGGTACAGATAACATGTAAAAGAAAAAAGTTCTACCTTCATGAAGGTAGAGGTGAAATCTTAGAATGGAATTTTTAAAAGGATATTTGGCTATAAGTAATCGTATCTATTATGATGTGCAATAAATAAGCCACCATTGAAAAAAAAATTATGGGCTTTTATTAAACTCTGTGGCGTTTCATAAATATATTCCATTATACCAGGTATCACATAATTTTAACGGCAGCTTTAGGGTTTAAATTGTAAAGCCAGAACTTATACCCAGGCAGAGAAGTTAAAATGACTAGATGATTTTGGGAGATCCGGATTGCTAAAATGAAGAAAAAATGAAATGAATAAGACACACACACAAATACATGTATAGATATGAGAAAATATATTGCATAATTTAAGAGCAAATATAAAAAGAAATACATAAATAAAATGACTGACTTGAATTTAGGATACGAATTTTTAAAGATCTTGTGGTCGAAATACTTGCTTGTATTAAAATTTCGATTTAGTTTAGTGTTATAGTTTGAAAAAGAAAAAAAGAAATTAGTGAGTGTAGAGTATTAAATGTTATGCTTAACTGTTGACTAAATAGTCATATTATTAAAGGTTAGATTCTAGTTTTTATACTTCTGCTATCGACCGCTAGATGGCGTTGTCAAAATTTCGTTAAAATTAAGAAGTTATTTACTCGCATCCCCATGGTGGAAGATGTGACTCAAAGTCTTTTTGATGTTAGACTGCCTTCGGCAAATCTAAAAGTTGACCAGTCCCCGCAACCATTGTCATGCGTCGATATTTCACTGACTCTGTGTCGCTGAGTCTCTGAGACTGGGTGCCCTCCCCATTATTTATAATGAGAAGAGATACCACGCATTGATCCCAGCCAAAAGATAGACTAGCAATTTTATTTGCCTGATCTCCCCACAGGGACTTCTTTTTGGTGGTGGGTATATACAACCACTATCATGCTAGCGTCGATATTATAACAAACCTACCTTTTTTAGTGCAACAAGGAAGGTACACCGTCGGGTGTCTTTTCCTCATCTCAAATGAAAAGGAAACAAATACTACGCTTTCATCTTTACCAGAAGGCCGATCGTATTTTTCAGTGCGCACACGTCGCTACCGAATGTGACACAAGGTTAAGGTTTGAAGTGGGTTTAACGGCCATACCATGAAATAATTGCCCAAGCCACACTTTTGAAGGAGCTGTTCTGCCTGGGGATGCTTCCCTCCTATTGGGGCTTATTTGAATCTCCCCAAGCCAAAAGCCGAGAAGTAAGGAAGTTAAAAACCCGTTTTAATAAGCTCACCCACTCTTATGTCTATTCAAGTAGGTAAAAAATTAAAAAGACGATTAACGGAAAAATAAGATCTTCTTATGCGTACGTGAGTACGTGCATAGTGTATTAACTCTAGTATTATGTACAAAACAATAAGTAAAAAACAAACAAAAACAAACAAATAACAGGAATATCATTTCATGGTCTGATGATATAAACATTTCTGGCCCTTGTAAAATGCTATGTCGCATTCATAGTATTTGTGACAGTAAAATAAAACAAAAAATGATAACGATGTTTACAATGTAAACTTTGTGATTCTTCTTTTATGCGCTGCGTCCTTTCATGGCTTGACCTATCATAGCCCTCCACAACTTCATATTCTTTGCAGCACTTAGCAATGCTTGTCCCGTAGCTATCGTTCCCAGTTTAGGTAGGTAATCCACCGCTTCCTTCCCAATCTTACCCTCAATATGTCCTGTGAGTGTCAAATTCTCCTAGTTCTCTTTTCTCATTATATATCTCCGAATTTTCAGGTGCATGTTTCTTATTCTAAGTATAAAATATCCTTTTTGTTCCCATTTTCTTTAAAACGTCATTGTTGCTTACATATTCTGGCCACGGTTTTCTCATAATCTTCTGTAGAGCCACATCTTTGTTGTCACAAATCTCTTGTTCATCTGTGAGGAGATTGTCCAACATTTACTTCGATATATGAATATTGATATGGCATATCAGTTCAGCATTTTTTCTTTGTTTCTAATGAAATTTTCCTGTTTATGGATGTTTAGTTTAGTTTCTGTACGGCATCTTTTGCTATTCCAATGCACCTGTCGCTTTTGCGTCCTCTGTTGCCAGACAAATTTCCGAACTTCCTTGATTTTGACGTCTTTGAAATTTGTTCTGTCCCTCTTACTTTCATTTTTTTAAATCATTTCACCCCAGGTAAGACGAAAATGCCACCAAGCCGCAAAGGTTTACTGGGAGTAACAGAAAATGAGAAGAATGGAATTTAAACTCCTGTTCTGTCTGTTTTTCAAGTGCTTAGCATTTCCGTGGAGGGAGCGTGGCAACACGTATCACCGAAAGAAATCAAACAATTCGAAATAAGAGAAACCTTGTTCGTTTTTGTTTTGAAAATCACTTCACTTTATTCATGATTAAAGCGAAATTTCCTATCAACTATGAATTCGCCACGCAGTGAGCACTACGCTAATTCCACGCATATAAAGTGATGTGTCGATATAATCTGCTGTAGCCTCCATTTCACAGATCTTCACTGTATTTCTCCAGCACTTATTATTTGAGTATTGTTCGCATCGTGTGTTAGGTGCAAAGATTATGATGATGATGATTATGATGATGATGAAGCAGAAGAAGGAGGAGGAGGCAGAAGAAGGAGGAGGAGGAGGCAGAAGAAGGAGGAGGAGGCAGAAGAAGAAGAAGAAGAAGAAGAAGAAGAAGAAGAAGAAGAAGAATTGGGATATTAATGAGAAAAATTCGGAATTTACTAAAGTTGAACTTTAAAATGTTGTTCAGTTCGCACTCAATGCATAACCCTGTTGTTGATTACTGAAGACGTTACTTTTTATACTCAAGTGTCATACTGGATACACGCATAGGCGATCATGTTTTTTTCGATTCATGACTGACTGACTAGGTAAAATATGTTCCCGCAGTAGGCTGTCGTTTCTTTCTGCGATAGACTGGTTACCAAATTAATACTTTAGGACTCAGTCTGTCCTGCTATTCAACCCATAACTGGGGAAAGAAGTTATGGATTTATACCTTTCCCAAATGTAATTTAACGTAAGTTAATGTAACGAACGATTTCTCATTCAGAGACGCTATCCATAACACCATATCGCACATTCACAGATTTTATAGTAAGAGTTATAAAAAAAAAAGCGACATCCAAAGGCATTTATTTGTTATATATGAATGTTAAACCAAATGTGTAAACGTTTGTGTGCAAAAAATGTTTCAACTTACTTTTCAGATGGAATCAAGAAAGCATAAACTGGCAGAGAAGAAATGCGTGTATTCCGCATAATAATTTTACTCATCGTTTGAGATTTGATTTCTTGAATTTGAGCTGAAGCGGAAACATATGAAATGAAACAATAATTTAATTTAAAAAAATAACTTAATCACAATTTGTCTTAAAATGACGGAATTGTTCACATGTATCAGCAAAAGAAGTGGCAGGTAAACGACGGGGTCTGTGGGTCAAATCCACCCCGCATATTTTTGGAATACGTTATTATTTTGAAATAATAATTTTAAATTATTTTCTTTAATATTACAGTATAACCCGGATATAAGAGAGTTATCGGGACCGGAGAAGAAGTCTCTTATATCCGGGTTTGGTCTATTTTGTTTAGGTAAGTATCGGCTCTAATTTGGGACCAGAGAAAATCTCTCTTATATCCGGGTTTCTCTTATATTCGTGTCTCTTATATCCGGGTTACACTGATTAACTATACAATTAAAATTTGCTTACGTATCCTTGCAGATTTGTCAGCAGATTTAAGATTAGAAACGGTCAACCTGCAATCCATTTTATCTTTAAAAAAAGTCAGATTGGACCAAAAAAAAAAAAAAAAAGTAAAGAAAAAAAGAAAAAGAATATGTGAATAGTAATGGCAATATTAGTCGCTTCCTTATAAGAAAATATTTGGCATTCATTGACCGAGCAGCCAGTGCTACTTTCGGTGGAATTTTATAAAATCTTTCTCTTAAAACAATTTGTCAGGAAAACAGTTTTCTAAAGTTCAATAGTTGTTATTACTCTTTCCAGTTTTTGACGGAGATTTCCTTCCTCAGCTTTTATTTGAAGTCGTGTGAATGGTCAACATTTTGATTATGTCATTATTTGCTCTTCGAGTTACATGTGATATCCATTTTAGTTGTTGCTATTATTTAAAAAATACACAGATCGAATCGAAAGTCTTAAAGAAAATATGCCTCTTGACTGAAATCGACACGTATACACAAGTGGTGCGCATGTGTTTAAACATTACGATCACGAGTTTCGTAACTCATTAGCGCTGTAAGAGCATCACACCTACTGCAGCTGCAGTAGCAGAGGTGTCTCCTGGGCAAAATAGTCTAACTGTGCCCAAATCTCTCCAGCCTGGTTTGATTTCAGAGTTTTTCTTCTTCTAGACTAGTCACTAACCAAGGTAACTGTCCTGCTATTTACCCATAGCTGGGGGTAGAAGAGATGGATTTATACCTTTCCTAGGGGTATTAGTATGTAAGTGAATGTAAAGAATTGGAATTCGACCATTCCTTAATCCGAGTCGCATTTCATTGCTCCACTGTGTTACTTGTTCAAAACATATTCTGCCTTCTGCTTAAACATATTCCTCATAAAAATAATTAAAAACTCATTACAAAGAATTATTGTCTGTTTGAGTTACCGAAGAACCAAATATTTTGAAGTTGTTTTCAAATGTTAGCATGACAGATATTTTCTTCATATCCCACGAAATAATAATGCAAATAATATGCATGAAAGTTAAGACTATAAATATGATGAAATATCGTGGAACATAAGTTATTATATTGTTGTGTCGCTGGTTCTCATCATTCTTTTCCTAGTCAAAATAAAGAAAAGTTCAGAAGTCTTATCTAAAGACCGACTTCGTTTTGCAGCTTTATTCCATTCATTAGTAGATATCGTATATATATCGGCTGCATAAGAAACGGACGTCAGATTCCAAACAAATTTCAAATTTGTTCTATATTTAAAAAAACATAAAACGTTATCACATGACAATATTTAACGTTTAACAAGAATTATAATATGATAACGTTAATCTTAAATTGATCGATTTTAAAAAGATTTTTATAACTTCGCCCTTGTAAAAGGTATTTGTGTAGAAAAAAAACACTCTTAGAAAAATAGATTCGTCAAATACAAGAACAATCATCCGATTCAGAATATTAGAACCTTAAAGTATTGTAATATTAAAAATTACCGATTATCTATTAATATATTTTATTAGGGAAGCCTAAGTTTTGGTTTCTTCCCTTCTGATGGGGGTGAAGTGACTGCGAAATAATTTGATTGGAGGAATGCTGATTTGAGGTTTCTTTTAAGGTTCCAAAGTTTCTTTTAAAGTCATTTGCATTCTACGATTGATATTTTCACACCTGCTCGTTGTGCGGTCACATGTTGTTATTTGATCACCACCAGCAGGGTTACCTGAGAGAACTAGCCTGATGTTGTATACTCCCGAAACTCGTAAGGATCCCAGGGTAACATCACTGATGAAGTGGCTGCGGTTATCTTACAGATTTATTTCTAAACTGATATATTTTATTCTTTTATTTCATTGTTATCTATTTTTTTAATTGTAACGAAAGAAGATCTAGGGAAGAAAAATTTATTTGCCCATTTACGATTCTCTCCTTATTGGCATTGTTATATCCATTATAATAACAACACCGATATTTCGCGGACGTAACGGAATAGCTGATTGGAAAACGAATAACGAACATGCTTAATTCTCAGCATTTTATAATGCTGCATCTTACATAAAATTAGACATATACATATATACACGTATCCCACGCAGAGAAACTATAACATATACAACAAGAGTGTGTAAGAAAGAGTATCCTTATTTGTAATATTTTCTGAAGGGAAAACTGGAGTTACGGCGGTTTCTCTACGAACCTGGTTAGGGCATGTAGTTTTTCCTGTAAGACCTACCGCTGTAGCACTAGGGAAGTCCTTCTCTGGGCTTTATATCACAACTGCCCTTCGTCAATCTATCTTCTAAGGTCATTAACCGGCCGAAAGGGAGAGAATCACCGTTTGTAACCCAACATAATTTATATTATTGATGGATAGTTTTGTAAAATTTGAAATCGAGGGTCAAATAAAAAAAAAGAAACCAGACGCGGACGCTGACATTGGATATACATTTTGAATATATGAACTTGAAACAAACAATTGTCAAGCGGATCTCCTTGTCTTTCATATCGAAACACCCCGTGTGGAAATATAACGAGGAGAAACTAATGCATCGGGTGACTGATGATATATCATTTTGTGAAAGAAATGATTACCTTCTCCGAATTTATTTTCGTACCAAAGTCTGTCTCCATATTTGAGATCGTAAAATTGCATTCCAATGATGTTTGCAAATGTAGGTCCTACAACTGCTCCTTCCAATTTCTTTTCCAAAATACCACCAACGAACAAGTCGATTTTTTGTGGATCTCTTGACAAAAGAGAAAAGAATATGAGGGTGATATAGCATTGTTCGTAAATGAATACACTATTATAATTATTTTTTAATTTTCTTCTCAATCTAAAATAGCAAAATTTAAAATAAAATATTTCGAAGTGGAATATTGCGCAATGCATAATATAATAGTTTTTAATAATTAAAATCTTTATTAAGATATTTTGTTGCTGTAGATTAGACAACCACAATTTTATATCAGAATATGCCTAAAATTTTCTCCTGAATAGAAATGTACATATTTATTCAAATTGAATTAACCTTAAAATATGATTAAAATTGAGGTTCTCGTCACAGGCATTAAATCTCTGATTAGTTTATAGAAGTTATGATGACTACAATTCCTTTGGTCGGCTTTAAGGTAACAACACCACTATCCAAAGAACACTAATAAAAACAGACATGGATTTATAGAACAAACAACTATTTATTAAGCGGATTTCTTAACCTTGTATTTACTATTTTTTTAGCTTTGAAAAATTTCTCTCCCATTGGACTTGAGTAACCGATAGTATGCAGATGATTTTATAAAGTTCTTATTTCTTTTCATTACTAAATCAGTTGCCCGTGTTTGTTTCTTTATTGCATTTTTATTTGATACAGGAAGCCCAAGAGAGGGTCAATGATTCCTATCAATTACTATCAATTACTATCAATCTGGCCTTGTTCATATATAGTTATAGGCACCGTGTCTGAAGATAATTAACAAAAAGTAAGACCAAACGTAATAAGCAAAAGAATCTATTTTCAAAAATTTCTTTTTGGGATCAGTGCATCAGATTGTTTGCCACCGTATTTTTAGGTATTTGTTGGAGGAAGATAACTTTGATATAATGCTTGATTCATGTAAATATCAGTGAAAAACGGTCAATAGTTTGCAAGACAAAAACTACAATCATTTTTCTTTAGCAAATACTACGTTATCATTGATTAACATTTGAGACACTACATAAATTGACCGACTAACTGGTAATGAAACGAGTAAAAAGTTTTGATTTTCTAGACTAGCATTCAATAAAACTTGCTCAAACCACAACGTTTGTTAGAAACGAAAAATACTGATTAAAAAAAAAATATTCTAGAAGTGGGTCCTATTCATAATATAAATACAGTAGGAAATCGATTCTTGACTTGTTAAAGTGTTATCTGTATTTATTGTATTTACAAATGTCAATTATGAAACTGTGATTACGTCATTAATAACTACATACTATAGATGTTTTTTTTTCCTTATTCGTAATGGTACATTGTAAAAAGTGGGTCCTGTTCACAATATAAATACAGTGTCAAGTCGATTCTTAACTTCTTAAAATGTTATCTGTATTCATTTTATTTAGAAATGTCAATTATGAAACTATGTTTACGTCATTGATAACTCAGTGTAACTGATGCTGTTGTTTCTCCCAATGCAGTAAGTTGTAAAAAAACAAAAAAGAAAAACAAAAAAACAAAATCTCTGTCCAAATAGCAAAAAAGATAGGCACTGTTTCTGGATATGGTGCTCTAACTGAGAGTACTTTTTGTATACGGTACGCTAGGTTCAGAATTGGAACATTTGATCTGATCCATTAGTCTGTCTTGACAGAATTAGCAGAAATTGTCCCAAGTGTCACGTACCTCCGCCACACACTAAACTGTGTAAGTGAATCCTTGAAGAAACAACCAAATATACTGAAAACAAGTTTTACATCTTCATTTCTTCCAGTGGCGTTAATTACCACTTTTATTCACCTGTGAACGTACATTGCATCTTTCCCAGTTTTTTAAACCATCGCGGACGAGAATAGAAACGCAAAATGTGGTTATTTACCTCGTCAGCGAAAAGTTGGGAGAGGAACCCATTGTATGGTGGTTAAACCATAAAGCATTAAATTCAGGAAGTCATATTTCTTTACTAAGCCTTACTTATGGCGTTAGAAGAACCCAGTAAGTATCGCGTAGTGAGGGGTTATATATTTAACATTTTTCATTAACAAACGAAAAGAAGGTCTAATAAAATTTTCATGCAAGAAACATATTTCTATTAAGAAATACAAAAATGAAAGAATAGACTTACTTATATAGATCTTTCAATTTACAAAGTACGCTCTCTTCGTGATCATCTGAATAAGAAAAATCAATCGGATACAAATTTAAAAAACACCTCCAGTCATTATACGGAGGAAGGCCATGATCTCGACCTCTTTGAATATTGAAACTGATGAGATCATGAATATGTCGTAAATTTAACGTTAATGATTTTGCGGCTTTCATATCATTGGACTTTTGAGACTTTTTCTCAATAGATCCGCGTATAGAGGCTTCAATGCTGTTATCACAACTATATAATCGGTCCATATTCCGCAGTAGATCTTCCATAGAAACGAGATGGCTTTTGCATGAATTTAAATTTACATCCTTTTTACAGATATCTGTGTTGTTTCTTTTTGCATAATCATGAGAGGTTTCATTATAATTAATGAATTCATCAACCATACCATGTCCGTATCGAAAAGCTGCTGTTGTAAATGCATTTGAGATGGACGGATCAACGTTTTCATTATAACCTGTAAAAGAAAGAATCAAAAACCAGAAGAATTAAAAAAAATGAAACCTTCATTTTAATTCGTCAAACAACAATACTGAAAGTGTCGTCTGGTTTAGTTAAGTATCATACTTCAAAATAAGGGAAAATATTTTTCTCTGGATTTCGAGTTTGCTTACAATGGTAAACAACGGGTCGAGTAATGGTTAGCGACTCGTATTGAGGAATCGGAGAGTCGGGTTTGGATTCCAGTCGGGTTCATTACATTCACTTACGTGAGAAAAGGGAAAGGTATGAATCCATCTCTTCCTCCCCAGCTATGGGTAAAATAGCAGGACAGAGTGGATCCTATAGCGTTGGGTGGCTACCAGTCTAAATAAATGAAACTCTGTGTCACTGTGTTACTCTTTTTCAACTTTACTCTTAGAGGCCGTGGGTTAATATAACATACCATTTTGGAAGCAGGCTGAATTCATGAGCAAAATAAAAAAAAAAACATTCTGGGCCGGATCCAGACCCGCAATCCTGAAATTTTGGATTCCCAAGTTTTCATTAATGCGATTCTTTTCGGTGATTTTTTAGGGGGGGGGTACGATAAGAATTTTTATAAAATGGAAATAAATTGAGGAATAATCGAAATTGTCAAATCCAGCGAAAGTAACCCATGAAATAAAAATAATTATTTGTACGGAAAGTAAGGACCTACATATATTAAATTATCTTTAAATTAAGTGGCGACAAGAATTATTATACTTAAATGCTGTGATCAGTTTTGAGTTCCACTGTAGTTTATTGTTGTCTATCGCATCTAATCCTCCCTACCTATTGTGATGAAGGACTAATCAAGAGCCATTCCCAGGAGCTAGCTTAAATGCCGCCCGATAGGCTAGTATGTCAGAAATTTCAGCTACGTATGAACCGAAATTACGTGCTTAAACAACACACCTATTGAGAAACGCTACGGACCTTTGTTTCAATCCAATACTTAGGATCAGTAATAATATTAAGGAAGAAAAGAAAAGAAAAGAGAAACAAAACGACTACGGAAATGAAATGACGACATAAAGGTGTAACTTCAGGACGTTGGCGGTCATGGTTCTCCACAATTTCCTGTCTTTTGTGCTTCTTAATAAATTTTGTCTTCTTGTTATCTCTTCTAAATCATGTTCAGCTAGGTAAGTTATGTGTTGTTTTCTCCTGTTCCTCTTGCCTTCAGTATGTCCCATGAGAATCAAATTTTCCAAGCACTCCTTCCTTAGAAATTTCATCTATCTCTTTCTGATGTAAAATATAAGTGTTCCATTATAAGAAAACATTCGGCATTCATTGATCAAACAGCCAGTTTTACGTCTGGTTTTAATGTATAAAATCATTTTCTTAAAACAATTTTTCAGGAAAATATACCTGTACGTCATACTAAAACTATGATGAGCGGACCTTAGTTACAGTATATGACCCACCGGGAGAGCATACAGTCTTGAATTCAAAGTTGTTCTCCTATACTGGCTGCTAACTACGGCTAAAGAATCTACTATAGTTAGGGAAGAGAAAGATTCGTACCTTTCTGAAGCGTATTTGTGCGAAAGTGAATATAACCATTTCGGTCGGAATTCAAACCCGGCTCTCCGATTTCTCATTCCACGCCTCTAACCAATACACCACAAAACCATATAATGCGAATCGGCAACTTTATTGTCTTTTATTTGGAATGGACTTTCACCGAGTTAAGCGAGCATCATATAGCGTAAGATTACTTACCACTGTACATATCAGGGAAAAGTTTATAAAATTCCATAATTTCACCACCGAGGAGCGGATGTAGAAACTCGTTGTAAGTAATATGTTGCGTCTCGGCAATAACAATACGTCTTGCGTTTTGAAATAATACCTCGGCGGTCCACTTTGGATGTATTTCGGCTAATTTATCAACAATCAAATTATGTTCACGAACCCATATTGTGTGGTACACAGCTAAGATAACATTTTCATTGACTCGATTGTCACCTGATTGAAAAAGAGAAAGATTCGATTAACGAAAAATCTATACACAAGATAACGCACACAAATACACACATATATAGAAACCAATTCTTATCTTTGTGGTTGTGCGGCAAATGTTCTCTAGAAAACGAGCTTCTCTTTTTAGATCAACTATCAACGCTATGTCATCGCCATATCTCATATTGTTAAGAGTGTGGCCGCCAATAACGAATCCTGGTAGAATTTTGTTTTACTCACCTGTACGTACCTTCTCATCGGACTTATTCAATTTTTACAGTGAGGTGATCCTGGGAGAATTAGAAATTCTACCAGGATTCATTATTGCCAGCCACAATCTTAACAACACAAAACATGCAGATAGAACAGTTTTGATAGAAAGGAAAACTTTAGGAACTCCTAGAGATAGTGGGAAATGAAAACGAGAAGAACGGACTAAACATTCATTGTAAGAAGGCAAAAAGAACAGCCAAAGATGCAAACAACAAATTAGAAATACCAAAATCAAGTGAACATTATTGTTATCTGAAATACGAGAAGTTATAATTATAATTATAGATACGATGTCACAAAACAAAATTGAACCAGTGGATTAAATATAAAATCATTATAGATACGATGTCACAAAACAAAATTGAACCAGTGGATTAAATATAAAATCATTATAGATACGATGTCACAAAAACAAAATTGAACCAGTGGATTAAATATAAAATCATTATAGATACGATGTCACAAAACAAAATTGAACCAGTGGATTAAATATAAAATCATTATAGATACGATGTCACAAAACAAAATTGAACCAGTGGATTAAATATAAAATCATTATAGATACGATGTCACAAAACAAAATTGAACCAGTGGATTAAATATAAAATATCCGCATCATGATTAGTGGCAACAAAACTTTTAGAGAATTTTTATTCGATTTTGGTGTTTTTTTTCATTCGAAATATTTTTGACGTCATGACTTGTTTCCAGTATATATGCAATATAGCATACACGCACAAAATATGATAATAAATACATGTTTTTTATTTTAATTTTATTTAGAAGGTTTATTTTAAAATATACCTTTACTTACCTGCTCTGAATAACGGGCAGTTGTTTTTAGGCAATATCTTACTCGCTGTCGGAAGTAAAGGATTAGTTCCAATATTTGATACTATCATTTTGCCTGAAAGAGAAAAGAAATTTGACAAGAAGAAAAGCAGGGAATTTTTCGTTTTTCAAATCAAACAGCGAATAATGATCATTATCTGCGGGTTCGATTTCCGCGGTCTCACCTTAACTGCAGTCAACCCAAGAAATAAACAATTCAATAGCTGTATATAATAAGGACCTCAGTACGCAAAGTTAGTGATGGTGACGCTTCGACTATACTAAAGGCACATTGTAAAGTAGTTCCTCTAAGGGAAAAGATGAAAGTTTACTTAATAAGGAAAGAAACAAAAGAACGTATATTGATGTTCAGTTAAGTGCCATAGGTGATACACGCTTGGGCAATCATATCTCTTGCAATCCATGACTGACTAGGCAGAAGATATTCCTGTAGTAGGTTACTGTTTCTTTATGCAGTAGACTGGTTACCAACCAAGGCTATAAGACTCAGTCTGTACTGCTATTCAACCCATAGCTGAGGGAAGAGATGAATTCATACCTTTTTCCAAAAGTATTTGTGAATAAGTGAAAGTAACAAACCCGATTGTAATTCGAGATCGACTCTCGATTTCTCATTTCGAGAAATGCTCATTCTATTAAACCACACCACACATCCATATTGATGTTACTGTGCTAAGAACGAATCGCGTATTTGTCACAACGTTTATTGCAGTATATTATAATAGTTAAATTTTATTATTATTGTTCTTGCATAATTTAAGTTAAACTTTATCATAGATATACATGTATAGGAAAAGCATATAATATTTTATACGATCTATGGGTTCAGGCATTCTTCTTCTTTATGTGCCGTTTTCCTTTAAGACGTAGACGATCATGTCTCTCTACAATTTCCTGCTCTTCTTAGCTCTTAATAAATACTGCCTTTTTGTTATCTCTCCTGAACCCTGTTCCGTCATTCATTTACTCAAGCTCACTAAGTATGTTATGCGTTGTTTTCCGTTGCCCGTCTTGCCTTCAATCTGTCATGTGAGTATCAGATTTTCAATCCCTCTTTCCTCATTATATGTCTTAGAAATTTCAACTGTGTTTTCCTGGTGTTTTCTTTATGTTTCTAGTCTCTCTTAAACTTGCTCACATATTCGGTCCATAGTATCTTTAGCATCGCTCTGTAGAACTACATTTCTGTTTCCTCAAGTTTCTTCTTCTCTTTGTGGTGAGTGTCAAGCATTCACTGCTATTTCGGAGGACTGATATCATGTAACAATTCAATACTCTCTTCTTTGTCTCTAACGAAATTTTTCTATTTCATTGAGGTCGGATGTGAGTTTGAGGCCCAATATTATCTCAAGGCACGGTCCCTCCGCGAGGGAACATCCGTTCATCGTGACTGGCTATAGTTATTGAGATTCCTTCATTATTGTTAATAAGCAACAATCAAATTAAGGGCGTCATGTACCATTCATATATAAAAGTTGTCTCCCTTTAATTTTCTATGTTTTGATCTTTGGGTGAAATGAAAATTCAAATTCGATTTTGCGTTTTAGATGAAACCAGTTTTCGGACAAATGACATTCACTGTTACGAACCGGACCCCCGTGGGAAATATTCAGATGAGCATCATTCTTTAGTTCCACCATTTCAGGCATTTACATTTAGGACACGCTATGCTACTTCCTCATTCCGTGTTCCAAATGTAAGAAGGGAGTTCCACTCAGCTTTTACCCAAAGACTATCACTTTGTAGAACAGAGTCATGCAGGATTGCTTCCATCAATATTTAACCTCTTCAATACAAAGGTCAATCGTTATTTCTCCTACTTATTATAATCTTCATTTCCTATCACCTTCTCTTTCGCCCATATTTATCATTATAACACTAACCCTCTACTTTGGTGACTCTCGAGCCTTGGTGAAATCTAACATTAAAAAATTTCCTGTGTAGACATGTGACATTGAGGCTGTGAGGTGGTTAAACATTAATTCTAATCAGAAAAAAGGGTTAAGTTCAAATTGAAATATCAACCGGAAGATAAAGAGATAGAAAGAGAGAATCAAAGACATTTTCCCTGATAATGTGAACGTGAAGAAAGAGCCATTTGACTTTTCTCACCCTTACGAATTGGAACGTTGCACCAAAAGTTTACATTTTTATCTATGTAAAATCTGGCATGCGGGTAAAGCAAATTGGGAAATAGCTTTATTTCTTTCTTGGAATTATTAGAAAAACACGTGTCATTGGGGAAAAGAGAAGCAGACGGCAATAATATTTTCTTTGGCAAAACAAACTGATAAACAAAAACAAGGAACTTAACATTTTCTTAGAGTTGAAGTTATGAACATCAATCATGTCGTCCTATGAGGGTGATCTGGTTTGTGTTTTCGCTATAGAGATTGATCCAGGAAAGTAGTCAGAAAATTAAAGTTAAGGATGAGAATAAATACCACCCATTCACTTGCGCACTTTAAAAATTAGATTTGTCACAAAGACAGTTATGCCAGCCCTGAGAAGCGGGCAGAGTTAGAATACAGAGAAGGAAGGAGGGAGGGACAGAATCTAGCCCCGCCTGTGCAGAGTAGCTGTGCGAGATGTGAAGTAAAGCAGGTTGGAGTGAAGGAATTTTTCTCCAAATTTGAAAAGTTGATTAAGAAAGCAAAAATAGAGAACAAAGAAAACCTTTATTGGGATTAATAACAATTTGGCAAATCACTTAATCCCCCAAACCCTTCGGCGCCACGCCAGTTTTGGGCCGAAGTGCATATAAGCAGATGACTTTGGAGAGTTCAGACATTGACTGAGCAGCCACACCGATTGCCTTTGGAATCCACGTCAAGTGCTGCCAGAATTCCTGATTCCAAGACTTCGAACCCCACCCTCCTGAAGTTTAGACACGGCCCAGTGTTACTATTGAGATTAATGCGAGAATTTTTTGTTGTACCAGGAGCTATTAAACCAACTGAATATTAACTCCATGAATCTTTCGCTTTATCCTTTTCGTCGTGAAAATATTTTTCCTTGATATAGCACCCGCCACGGCTTGGACAAGCGCTGCCATTATGATGCCATTCAATCTTCCACTGCTCTGAGATCAAGAACACAACGTGGGCAGAAAAGTTGTGGATCAAGCGGCCAGCGACCAACAACCAGCTTGGACCAGCGTTAACACTGACCAGCGCAGAGTTAGTCATGTGGTTAAAACGTCGTTCCTAAGGATCGGACCACTAAACTTTGTTAAACCACCGGGTGTAGGCGGCGAAAGGTGTTGTGTTATTTGGTGACCGTGACCAAGTATGTGATTCTGTTGGCAAGGAGGTGTTATAGAAAGAGTCTACAGCACATCTTCAGTCACTAACCTTAGAAATTTTAATAATAATAATAATAATAATACATCGACATAATCGAGATTATAGAGTCATTGTAGACTCCATGATCGTGTCAATGGGAGCATAGAATATGTTAAACCGGGTAAAATAGAAGAACAACTCTGAATTCAAAACCGTGATACATCTTTTCACTAAAACTTTCTGACGTAAGTTAACCCTCTTTCTGTTTTTCATTTCGTTTTAATAATGAGATAACAGATTACTTTTAGAACATTTTACCAGGTATTTGCATGCATTTACAGACCGCTTATATACACTAGCAATTGTCCCATCCGAAAATCAGATGATGGAATTTTCGAGATTTCTTATTTTAAGAAATAAAACGTCAATAACCAATATGAGATCAGTTTGAATGGAGAGTAGTTTGAATGGAGAGTAATTTGAATAAATCCGTGTATAATAATATTAAAATTTGCTCATCTCTTCAGAGAAGTCAGACGGAAACATTTTTTGCTGTTTTTCGTTTTTACTATTATTGTTTTCATTTGCACGATAACCATTTTGTACCGATTTGTCCAATTTTTGTCGACTTTCTGTTATAGAAGCAACATTTCATGATAAGGAAAATACGTTTTGACAGTTTGTAGGAAATAGTATTTTTATTTTTAACAGGGTGTAAGGGATATCGGCTCGGAATTAGAAATTGTAGAGACGAGTTCGAATACTAGTCGATTTTGTTACACTCATTTACGTGAAAATATCCTTGGGAAAGGTATGAATACATCTATTCTGTCTAGGGGTTGAATAGCAGGACAGACTGGGTCCTATATCCTTGGCTGGTAACCAGTTTACCGCAGAAAGAAACGGTAACCTACTGCGGGAAAATCTTCTGTTTAGTTAGTCATGAAACGAAAGAATCATGAACACCCAAGCGTGTATGGAAAAAGTCAAGAGTGATTTAGGTGAGGAAGTTGTGGAGAGACATGGTCACTCAAGTGTGTATCACGTATGGCACTTAACTGAAAGAGTCAAAAGTGATTTAGGTGAGTCAATGATTTATGTGAGGAAGTTGTGGAGAGACATGTTCGCCCAAGTGTATGACACTTAACTGATACTGATACTGTCTTTATACAATATCTGTTAAAAAGTCGAAAAATAATATTAATCAAAAGATTGCAGTTACGAAAGTAAGATTTAAATGAAATACGAGTGCATACTGAAAAGTTCTCAGCCCGACCAAGAAAGGGTTAAAAAAAATTCTGATGCATGTTTGATACAACTTTGAGAAGGGGGTTAGGTCAAGAACATTTCAGCACCTTTCCGTGTTAGTGGAAGCAACAACAACAACAATATAAAAACAAGTATTTTCTTACCAGTTTTTTTATTACGTAGAGAATCCAGTTCTTTTTTAGACGATCCATAAAGCATAGAGGCATCTATATAATTTGTAATTACGTTTAGCTGTTCTCTTGGACCTTTTAATGAATATAAGAACAATTTTTATGACGGTTTTCATTGAAACAACGGGACTGAATTATGCTTAATTAAACGAGACTAATCCTTGCATCAATAGGAATTGTAAGATCAACAAGACAATGATTAAAAATATGTACACCTTGTGCAAATTAATTGAAACAACCGCTTTAGTTTCCTTTCTTTCACCATACGATCAGTTTTAAACCCACTAGAGTGACAGGGTGTAATCGATTTCTATTTTTTCCACAGATTAGGTCATTTTCAGTGATGTGCAGTAATATGAATCTATTTTCGGAGTGTATGATGAAATTTGTTTGGCCTTCAAAAATATTGCGTCTTTCGTAATTAGATTTCCATCACGCCCAGACAGTACTGTTTCGACTGTCGATTAGTTGTCCTACGGCCATTGTCTGCCATGGACGTTACTCCAAAGAAGCGTACGAAAATTTTAACGCTGCACGAACACAATGGCAGTGAGCAAATCAAAGTACTATAGATTGACCCAGAATCTCTCCTGATTTAAATCCAATTGAGAATCTGTGGTCATTCTGCAAGTATGGAATGGACATATGAAGTACTAACATTTGCACCGGGCCATGTTTCATTGGAAAAATACGAAAAAAAGTAAATAATAACGGAATTATTCGCTTTGTTTCATTTAATTTACACAAGGGTGTAATTCTAACAGAAATCACCAGAGAAACAATTTGGTGAATAAAATCTATATATGATATTTGAAAGACTCATATGTAGATTTGGGGTAAAAACAAAATATTGCACATATTATACATAACCACGGTAATGTACATGCCAGAAAAAAATTTCATCAAAAACTTGATCAAATTAACATGCTTAATATCGCTCTATTCACACTAATATGCACGCTTGCACACACACACACACACACACACACACACACACGCACGCACGTGCACACACACACATGCGCCCACGCATATAAATATGCATATACAATACTATGCAAAAATTCGGCCATTTTAAAATATTGTAAATGTCTAATAATTGCTATGTTATAAGTGCATGTTTTACATTGTACCGACTACAGATAAAAATTGGAGTAATTTTTACACCGAATTATCATTTTTCCCCCAGCAACCTTGAAATATTCGGGAAGGATATTAGAATAATCAAGAATTTATACTGGCAACAAACCGCTTGCATACGGACAGAAAATGAGTTCAGCATTTCGAGAGTTAAGTTAAAAGGGAAATAAGTAAGACACCCGAAAAAGGCATGGCACGTGGAACTAGAACAGTCTACCCCGGTGAATGAAATAAAAGGTTTGGTTTGCGAAGATGAGGATAACAGTCCGAATGATCTAAATAATGTAAATAATCATCATAATACCTCATCTCAGAGATATAGCAAGAAAGGCAAACTATTTCAACTTTGTAAAAGTATTTTTGATACACCATATATATATATATATATATATATATATATATATCCACATCCACACGGATTACCAAACCCTTCATATATATATATATATATATATATATGTGTGTGTGTGTGTGTATGTGTGTGCGCGCGTATTATCCACACGGATTACGAAACCCTTAATTACCTTATATATATATATATATATATATATATATATATATATATATATATATATATTACTTCAAACGTGACTTTAAGTAGATACCGTATTTGAGTAGAGGCCTCGATTTTTATGCAGCGTGTATTAAATCTATCAATCTGGGCACGAGGAAAATTCATGAAAATGAGATCTCCGGCGGGGTTCGAACCTGCGCCCCACTTTGTAGGAAAAAACCACCGTCTGATACATTTTCCACAGAGAGGGTTACAGCCCGGCAAATTTCTATTTACACTTTAAAGAAAGCCGTTGTTTATAACAGTGCTTGGAAGGAAAGTGTAGATTGAGGTCGTCGGAAATGGTATTGAGAATCTGTGCCACTCGTGTGTACTTTAGCGCCGTTACCTATATATATATATATATATATATATATATATATATATATATATATATATATATACTATCTGACACCTCTAGCACGACTCTGAGTTTCATGCACGAAGCAGTCTTCGGTGCAAAATTCAAATGACTGTTTTACGTTTTGAATCAAAATATATCTGGCTATCAAGATGCTGATGTGATATTTAATGTTTTTAGTATTGATCCTTAAAAATAGTAAAGTTAACAAAATTCAGTGGGAGAAAAGAAAGGAGAGAAGAAAATTATAAGTATGAAAATAAAATTTAAAGTATGATAAAATGGAAAAATGAAAAAATAAAATGGAGTATAAAAAATGTAATGGTCAAAGCGGGGTATTATAATGGCCAAGAAACAACGGTAAAAAAGTGATGCATAATATACTGGAAAAATAGAAAAAAGGTAGAAAAGAATTAATAAAGGTTTTAAGAGTTAATCTAGTGTAGTGTATTTAAAGAGATGTTTATTTTTGTGTCTGCAACAAGATATTAATCCACTTATCTGATTCAATAATTTAGGGTTGTTTAAACTATGCATATATATATATATATATATATATATATATATATATATATATTAATCGTGTTCACCCCAAGTAAAACAATAAAGCAACTAAGACACTGGGTGTGGAAGAATTAGAAAACTTGCTATGAAAGTATTTATAGAAAGGGCACAGGAAGGCAACTTTACGGCTGTGGGAAAGTGACTAAAGCTTAGACGCCAGATCAGGAAGAATAATATTGCTGATTTTTCTGTGGATTTTATCAATGATCTTTAGATATATGCAAGTCGCACCAGACCATATGTGGCAGCAATATTCTAAGCATAGACGAATGGTAGACTTATAAATATGTAAGATATATTTTAGAGAAAATAATTGCCTAGCACGACACAGTGAATCAAATTTCTTACCAGCAATGGATTTAATATAGTCTTTCCAGTCAATGTCAACCGAGAATGTTAGCCCGATAATATGATAAAATGACATAAAAAGATAGATATTATTTTAAAATATGTGCATTCATATCTCTAAGCAAAAACATCGTAAATTATACTTTCTTTCTAAAATTCAAAACATTACGGTGGGGTAATGAATAACGCCTCCGACTGAGCAATCGTATCCATTACATTCAGTTACGTGCTAATAACCATGGGAAATGTATGAATCCTCTTCTTCTCCCCTCAGCTATGGGTAAATAGTAAGACAGTCCGAGTTCTATATACTTGGATGGCAACTGGTCTACCGCAGAAAGAAATGGCAACCTACTGCGGGAAAAAAAATCTGCCTTTTCAGTCATGTATCGAAAGACACATGATCGCCTAAGTGTGTATCACGCATGGCACATAACTGACTGACTGAAGGTAACGAAATGTAGTATTCTCATTATTCAACCAGTTATTCGAACTCAGGAGTTAACAAAATCTGATAATCAAATCTCTACTTTTTTTAATTGTCAAGCGACAAGGATTATTTTGGTACTCTAAATTTCATTTCAAGTCTTGGTTCCACTAGTCCAGACCTTCACAGCTAGAGCCCGCCAGGACACGCACACTGAGTCGACTCATTCGCATTCTCTTCTTATTCCATTGGTAAGGAGGAAGTTTCACACAGACAGCTTTTCTCCAGAACGGTTGCATTATGAAACGGACACCAGAGGTGACGCTTGCCAAACCACTACAGTCTTAAATTCTTCAAATTGAGAGCTGACCGTTATACATACGCCTTTTACCCCACCCCCTCCTGTATGATTTTGTAACATCTAGGCTCTAACTGCCTAATCCCCATTTTCTAGCCACGACAAAATTCCTTGTGAGTGAGGAAATATTTTCAACCGTACAACTCCTTTACCACAGACAAAACGGGTGAACGGGTGAACTCCAGTACTCGTCTCCACCTGTCCAGACCTTCACAGCTAAGACCCACCATGACTTGAATCATTCACATTTCCTTCATATTCCATTCGTAAGGAGGAAGTTCCTTTCAGAGAGCTTTTTCCTTTCAACTGTTGCATTATGGAACGGGCTCCTGAGAGGGTGCTTTCTTTATCACTACAATCCTAACCTTTTCATGTCGATGGCCAGCCGTTATTTATCTTACATATCCTCATAATACGCACCACTTGTCCCTCTCTATACACTCTTATAACAACCTCATTTAGTAGCCTCATTTGACTTTAGGGCCTTGTATTGGGCGAACAATAGTAAAAAAAAATATTATAACTGAAGATTTGGGCATTTCAAAGTGGTGTAATGGTTAGCAAGATCAATTACAACTGGATAATGTGTTCAATCCTCACTGGATGCCCCATATTTAGGCCCCTGAAAACCACCATTATAACTTAAGATTGCTGGATAAAATATACACCTCAATGTGCCAGAGAGCCTACCGGTTGAAGTGTTGGAGTAAAGAAAAGATACTCGATCGAACATTTTTCGATTAATATTTAGTTGTATCATTAAAAACAATATTTGCATTTCTGCAGCATCCTCAGTTTTAAAAAAAAACGTATTTAATCAAAAAGTGATAAGTATCGTATATACTTGATTATAGGTCGAGTTTTTATGATCGTTTTTTACGCAAAAAAATACAGGGTCGAACTATACACAAGTAATTTTTTGAAGAGTTTAAAACTCTTGCATTTTCGGTGAACGGTTACACTATACACAGATATTTATTCCGAAGAATTCATGCAAAAATTCAGAGATAGCCATACATGAAGTCGACTTATACACGAGTATATACGTTATATAATTCCTTTATTTTTTTTGCCTGATAATTGTTAGTGAAAAACTATAGTATCTAAATTGTGGAATTATCGAGTACTCATTTCTAACATACATACACGCACACACATACAAAACAAACCGGTAAATATAAAATGAGAATTACATTTACGAGAAATAATTTGCGCATAAAAACTGTTTATTAAAAAAAGTGACCTTCAACATTAGCATTTCTATTCATCATTTCTTTCTTGATAAAAATAAAATCTCACCACTCCGTGACTTTTAGAATGATCTGTTTTATCAGTTATATCATATCACAGTATTGTCACAATTGGTTTAAAAAATAACGTCATACATTTCAATGGACTTAAAATTCGTTCAAGTACTCATTTATCAGCCAATAACCTATTTTTGAACCTCATTTTCGTATCCTCTTCTGTAGGGTGTGGATGATGACGTCGATACATGATAAGACAGCACTGATGCAATAAATCAAACTTATTACAATTAGTATGAGTCCTAAAACTAACCTCTTTTTCGGTTAACATCAAGTCAGTCGTATACTAGACGTATAGACATTTTTTTTTACATTTTCAACTTTGATGATAGTCCCTGAAAGTTTAGTTCATTATTCACAGGGAACGTAAGGATGCTGCATCATTGTGGCCAGCTTGGAAATATCACGGAAGAATTTAATATATTAAATGTCAACATTCTAAGCGTATGTGAAACTAGGTAGGTAAGTAACGGAGATTTCGTTAGCGGCACACACAGTATAAGACATGCATAAAGTGTAGGGCTAATACTAGATAATAACATGAAGAAATGTGTACTGGGATACTCTCAATTCTCGGGTAGAAATGTTTTAGTTAAACTGAAAGGGAATCGCTTTAAGATAGCAATTTCTGTTGTATACACACCGATAGTGCAAAGCACGGAAGAATAAATTGATAGAGATTACTGGGTTATGCCAAGGTTCAATGTAAATCTGCGAAAATCACTATCATCATGGGAGACCTGAATGCTAAGGTTGTAAAAGAACGAAAAGACAATAGCTAGCAAGTTCGAACAAGGAACCTGAAACGAATGCAGCAAAAAAAAAAAAAAAAAAAAATGTGTCCAGTGTTGTACAGCAAACGATTAAATAATTACCAACATTTGGTTTCAAGAGCAACGAAGACGCCTATGGACATGGAGAAGCCGGAGAGGAGACACTAAAAACCAGATTGATTACGTAACTATCAACTAAATGTTCAGAAAATCAATTCTATAATGTAAAACATACGCAAATGCTGACTGCAGGAGCGACCATCTTCAAGTCATAAGCTGCATTAAAGTAAAACTACAAAATGAAAGAAGACTATATCAACGCTCCTAAACTCTTGAATAATCCGGGATGTATATAAAAAGAATTAAAGGAGGCTACATATTCAAAATGGAACATGTTGAGAGAAACATCGGTGACGTCAGCGAATGAGATGATCCCAAGCTTAATTTGGTTTATTTTCTTTTATGGCGTATCAACCTCAATAGGTAATTTCATGTTGACAAAATTTTTAGGATAGGTTCGTATGAAAAGAATACGTATTCTTTCTAAGAAATCAGTTTGTAGATCAGGAGTCAAATTTATTACTGGTAATATTTTTCAAAAATTTATTGTTGGTGATATGTTTTCTCTCCAAAAATGTATTACTAATATTTTACCATAAAAATATATATTTATATTTTCATACTGTTTTGATCTCAGTTTGGGGGTTAATTATTTGCCCATAACTGGGACCCTGACAGTTGTTACCAAACCGGCTCAGGATGGACCTGGGAACAATAGCAATTATGGGGTGGTTCAACACTTCTGGAAACCTTCAATCTACCGATCAGTGACTTTGCTTCCGGGTGTAGTTTATCGTCATACAAGAGTGGATGGCAGATACAATTCCTTACGTGATGATAAAGTGGCAACAAATAATGCCAAGGAATGGAACAGACATTAGAAACAAATGTATGCAGGTTAAAGAAGAATAACTCAATGAAAAGTGCACAAGAATAAAAATGAGGAGAAACACAAATAAAGCAAATGTGCAATAGAATAAAACAATTAACACGACAAAAGATGCGCCCATCAACAGGCTGAATATTTTCAAAGGAAAGAACACTGATAATAGGGAAAGAAAAATACTCCAAAGATGGAGTGAATAAGTCAGAGAACTATTTCACGATGAGAGTAAGAAACATCGCCATACACAATTATGGATGCTAGATCTATGTGGAAATGAGGTTAGAATAATCCAGAACTTATACTAGCAAAAACCGCTTTCATACGGATAGTAAATGAATTGAGTAAGTATACAAAAATAGAAAAGGGTGTGAGAGAAGGATGTATCGTCTCACCAGATCTATTCAACATCTACAGCGAGGATATACTAAGGAATCCTACCAGGATTTATAATCGGGGAGCGTAATCTTAAAAATAACAATTATGCAAATAATAACGTGTTGATGGTAAATACAGAAAGAAAACTATAGGATCTTTTATACAAGGTTGTAAAGGAAAGCGAGAGATAAATGACTAGCTTGTAAGAAGACAGACAGGGAAGTAGAGGAATAATTAACAATGAAAATTGTATTGACTACACATTCAAAGGACTGAACGATTACACGTATTAACAAAGACTAAAAAATGGAAGACTACACACTTTAATAAAGAATAAATAATTATTAGGTTGTTGCAAAAATAGTGTCAACGTCAAAAACGACATTATTTTTGCACCAACCTAATAGAATATTTTTTTTACAGTGAAGTTCACCATGTACAAGGACTAGGAGCCACTCGAGATAGAGGGTTACAGATAAGGGGCATATTTTATGCGAATATTGTGGAAGATAGCGGTCAACAGGTTAACCTTGTAGTGATTAGGAAAATATCCTTTTGGTAGTTGATTCCATGAATAATAATAATAATCATATTGATAATGTTGCACATAAAGCTAACGGTTGGATCCATTATTTTTATGGACTTGGAACTGTCCCTAAAATACTATATGCAAACGTCTGGAAGAGTTGGCAAACGATGGAAGGATAAAGGCAATCCTAACAACGGCATTACTAACACAAGCTACAATACTGAGTCAAGTATTGAATTGCGGTAAAGTTTTTCTGTCATTTAATTCCGAAAGAAAATCAGTTACTGCTGCTGTTAGCACTCATAATAATAATGTTGGCAAGGTTGTTAGAGAATATCAATAATAAATTTACGTTGTAAATTGAATAATCTATAATAATAAAGCGCTGTGTACGTATGTCTTTCCATCTCTCCGTCCGTCCGTTTATCGATCTCGGCGTATCATAAACACCTTGAAGTATCAGGTAACTGCAGTTTCACTTGATTAAAAATTAAATAGATAACTTATTTAAAGTTAAATTTAAATATCGAACAGAGAGAAAAATTAAAAAAACAAATTCTTTATTAAAAGTTTAACTTTAATTTCGTTTTCGTCGTAATTACAATTGATATCGTCTAATTAAAACATAATTAAAACTTTAGCTGGGCATGGAACGTTGCTCAAATGTTTTCTTTTTCTTTTTCTAGCACGCGTACTATGACGTATTCGAAATATTATATAGTTTGGGTTCCCTAATGTCTTTTAAGAGTGACTTAATGTGAAGGGATCATAAAGAATGGTGATTTTAAAAGAAAATAAAAATTACACGCAAAATAAATGTAAACAAACTACGGAGATCGGTTGCGTATACGAAAAAAAATTATGCCGTATTAAGGTGTCGAATAAAGATAAAATAATTTGATTATTTCTAAATTCTTATAACTTTTACGTACATAGGGCGCTGGAGGTAAAAGACCGAAGGCCCAAAAGACCTCTACAGGAGCTAGCCTAAAGTCAGCCCGAAGGGCGGCTTCTAGGCTAGTTACTAATAATTTAATCAGGAGTTGTAATCAAGGAAAAGTAATTTACAAGAAAACGTACGAACCTGGTTCTCCGTCTACTGGCCCTACACCTAAAGAACGGACGAAGTCGAGACACTTCAGATGGGGCAATTGAAATGCATCATTATCATTAAGTTCTATTGGCATACACTCAGACCTGAAAAATGAAAAAAAAAAAAATTAAATCATGAAGTACTAGTTTTTATTCTGGTAAATAATTTAATGACCTAATGTCTAACAAGTAAAATAAAAAAGATTTTGGTGAAAAAGTGAAATAATATATTCAGTAACATGAGGCAAAACTGGGTAATGGCTTGTGCAATCAAATGACTATTTCATAATCAGTCACATTGTATGGTTGACGGACGTCACAACTCAAAGGAATCAAGTAAGTAAGCATACTTTGCAAAATGCCGATATGGATTTGATCAGGGAAATCATATATATAAAGCAACGATAAAGTATTCGTGCTTTGGGTCTGTTTTTTTCTGCACTCAAATTATCATCCAAGGTTGAATATAAAAGAGTAGCCATCTTAAGTGCGATATTGAATTTATCAAAACATTTTGGACTGGAATATGTTCACTCATCAGATTTCGAAAAAATCTATTAAAAAATTAACTATAGACAAAATTTCCCGTTTCAGCGAAGGTTCTTCAAGACTATTACCCAAAATAACTTTTATCTTTGTTCAACGCTTATATTTTTGATACCCCCTGACAAGAAGGATACTGAAATTTTCATCGACGGAGCGAGCAGACAACGAGGAATTCGTAAAGAAAATGGCAACAAAATGAATACTTATGTTCAGAATTAGGAAGAAAGATCTGAAATTTCTTGGACGCATGATGAAGAAATAGGGCTTAAAAATTTCAACTCTCATAGGGTGCATTGAGGGCATGAGAGATAGAGGAAGACAGCTATAGAATCGATGGTGGAACGGTTGGCAGAAGCCAACATCACTCATATCATGGAGGCGCACAGCACATAGAAGGGGAATAAGAAATCTGTCCGTAGAATGTGTGAGTAGAATAAAGATTATCTGCATGTAAAGTGGAATAGGCGAGCACAAGTTTTAACGAATATCGCCTGAAGATACCAAAAAGCAGTTTATTGAAAAACAACTTAAGATATCAAGACTCGCCTGAGAAACGCAAAGTGTCATGAATCCATAGAAGTGGGTTGGAAGAAAGACGCAGTCCTGTATTCAGCAACCAGATATAAAGATACTTGTTATTTTTTTCAGCACATTTGAACCTTTTTCGTTTCATTATTTTTCTTTTACATAGACTTGTGCGGTATCACCTTTGTCCCGGATTCAGCTTGCACTACGGCCCGACGCCTGATTGATTTCGTCTACCTAAGATCAAATCACAACGTAGGTAGGTTAGACTAGAAATCAAAGCAGTTACTTCGGTAACCAGACGTTGGAGGCGAGCTGGGAACGACAAGGCTGATATCGAATCTAACCAGACATCGACCGCGACCAAGACAACCAGAGGGGTTAGTGTCACACATGGTTCCGTGGTAAACCAGATTTCCATCCGAACCAGCCGTGACCAGGACTGACCGGTGGTGTCACAATTGGCGCCGCGACCAGCACAGGACAAGACCCAGAGTGGCGTCACACATTTATTTCTTTATAAAATGGTAAATAATACATCTTTATAATAGGTAAATAATAAATATCGCATTGTCACATATTTTCATAATCTTGTAAATATAACATTACCTAAGAAGTGAAGGTAGTACAAAATAATAAAGGAAAAACCTTTCTTTTGACACACTGTTTTTGTGGGCGCAAAAGTTAAAATTTACCTCTATGCTTTTCTTTTTTGATAAAAATAATGATGTTTATTATCAGGAGTAGATAAAATTAATTCAGATATTAGAATTGCAGAATGGCACTTATCATATATGGACGATGTTTACTTAGGCGCTTCCAGATAGGGTCATAAACAAACTCAATATTTAAACACTAGATTTTGAATGATTATTTGGATAGTCATACTTTAAGGGCAAATTATATCAACAAAATAGTTTATGTGTTCTATATTTATAGCAGAGGGTTTAAATTAAATTTTTAAATTTAAAAAAAAAAATTTTGGTGGCCTAAAAACAGCACGGATAATCGAATCTGCAATTGGCGTTGAAATGCCACTAGAAACAATTTTTGTTCATTTCGTATTAATGCCGTTAAGAAACGTAAGAATAACTTAAAAATAAATAGAGATGAATCCATTACAGGTTCTGGAAATTTTTTGACAACATTTTTTAAGAGAAGTAGAATTCTGAATTCAATATCTTTCACAAGAACAATAATGGCAAAACATTTTTTATCCTATGACCCGTAGGGGCACCATGTGTACTGCAGCCACAGTAGAAGTGGTGTTTCTTGGGTAAGATAGCCTGACGGAGCATAACCCTCTTCAGGCCGGTTTTGAATTCAGAATTTTTTCTTCTAGACCGGACTAGTCTATCAGGTGGTCTCAATCCGAGCCGCTATACATTACTCAATTCTTCAGTCCGAGCCGCTATACATTACTCCACCGTAGCTCCCGGCAAAATAAATATAGGTTAAAGTTATTAAAGAAAAGAAAGGTGTGGAAAATTATGATCGCCTACGTATTTAGAGGACACAGCAATTTTAAATAAGTAAAAATATTTGATCTACTATGGATATTCTAATCGTTTTTTATCGCTGGGATTTGGTTTATACAAATATTACTTATTTTATTATTATAAATTAAATAGACTTGTATTTTCTATTTTATGTGTTGTATTCTTTTACGATGTAGGTTATCATGGTTTCCTACAACTTCTTTTCTTTTATCTTTCTACATAACCTTTGATCCTTTATCACCCCTTTTTTGTCTCTGTTGTGCCACCGATTCACAAAAACTCGTTAAGATAGGTTTACTTGGCTTTCTTGCCTCTCTTACCTTTAAGTATTTCTTCTGAGGGTTAAATTCTCAAGGCTCTTTTGTTCTCATTATGTATCCCTTGACTATAAGTATAAGTTACATTGTAGTTCCTCTTTTACTTATTATTTCCCTGTTAATCACCTGCTATGCCTGAGGTAGTCTCGGCATCCGTTGGAAAAATTGTATCTCTGCTGCTTAAATTACTTTCTTACTACCATAAAAGAGATTAAATGTTACATCGCACTTCATCACTGTTTTCTTTGTTTCTGAGGATATTTTCCTATCTATTAATACTTGTAATTTCTAGATGCCATTTTTTGTTATTCCTATGCGCTTCCTGATTTCTGTGGCACAGATAGTCCCTTGTAAATTGCATAATTTGCTAGTGAATTATTAAAATGCTTCAGCTAAGAAATTTAAACAGTTAGTATTAGGTTTAGTTTGGTTTATTTTGTTTTATGGCATATCAACCTCAGCAAGACAAGATTTTTTAGGATAGGTTCGTATGAATAGAATATGCATTCTTTATAAGAAATTAGTTTTTAGATCAGGTTTCATTACGTTTTTTTTGTAAAGAGGGTTTTTGTTGAGAATCAAATGATAATTTTTTTCAAAATGTATTTTTATTATATTTATTATAAAAATCTGTTTTTATACTTACGCAGTGTTTTGAAACCAGTTTTGGGGTTTAACTATTTGCACGTAGTTGTGATCCTAACAGCTACTACCACGCCGGGTCAGGGTGGACCTGGGAACAATAGCAATTAAAAGGTGGTTCTACGCTCCTGAAAACCTCTCGATCAGAGGCTTTTCTACCGGATGTAGTTTATCGTCATACCCAGGACGATTAATATTAAGCATATAGAAAGAAAGAACAAAGAAAACATCAAATAAATACAGTTGAAATAGAAAGTATATCTTACGCTTTTGAAATCACAGGACAGCATTTGATCTTTTCTAAAATTGAAAGGAAAAAATAAAACTTTAAAATATTATTACAATTTATGTAACTTTATTACGTAATATACATATAATGTTCGGCTACTCGTTTTCCGATCCCACCCGTCTTTTATGGTGGCTGCTCAGGCATTTGTTCAATAAACACAGAGCACACCTGTAATATGCTGAGCAGACCTTAGTTACAACTTCCTAGACTGATAACATCAAGAATTTTTCCTCTTGAGAAATCATGGTGGGATTAGAACCCGGATATCATGGTCAAAAAAAAAAAAAAAAAAAAAAGAAAGAAAGAAAGCAAACGCCCTTACCACTCAGCATACACATAGGTACATATACATATATGCAAATTACGTCTGATCATAGACTTCCCAAATCTTAAGATATAGTCAATTCGTGATTGGTCGTTGATCGAGTGATTGATTTTTTTTTTTACGACTTAATCCTTCTTAGAAGTCGAAAAATATGTTGGAGTGTAACACACACACACACATACATATGCATAGGTGTGTAATGGACAGCGGCTCGGAATGATAAATCGGAGAGCTGAGTTCGAATTTTAGTCAACTTCCTTACATTCACTTACGCGCAAAGGCATGTATCTATCCTTTCTTCTCCCATATATGGATTAAATAGAAGGACATGCTGGACTCTTTAGCCGTAATTGACAATCGGTGTAGAAGAACCTTAAAATGTCCTGACGATGCGATTGATATACATTAAGTAACTTCTCTTTCGAGTAAACTGCTTCATCAATGATTTTTTTCTTTTTCTTTCAGATTTAACAACTTAAGTCTTTGGCAATTTCAACCATGGAAAGATTAACAATAAAAAAAACAAAAACAAAAAAAAAAAACGTGTTAAGGTTAACGAAGCCTATTACGAAAATGGACGTTCTAACAGAAATGCATTTCGCGCACTTCGCAACATAATCGACCAAACGAGAGTACAATTGGAAACGATGTAACGCAGTTGTTGGAGAGGTTCAATTCCTGCGCGCGATGACGAATAGAAGTGTCTAGATTTTCGGTCACATTCTCGTGCACTGAAGCAATGTTTGTTTGAATTTACGAACAATTTTTCCAATTGCACTCTTGAAACTTTAACACGTAGTTTGATTGTTAATCTTTCCATGGTTGAAATTGTCAAAGACTTAAGTTGTACAATCTGAAAGAAAAAGAAAAAATCATTAGACGCTTAAATTTAATTCACATTTAAAATCAATGCAAGTTATTGGAACACCCTATAAATCGCCCAATATTTGTAGTATGAATAAAAAATAACCTTACTGTCAATATTAATTAACTATTAATAATAATTTACTATTATTCTCATCACTTATGCATATGTAATTGTAATAAGAAAAAGCAAAATATAGCGTACCATCGTTGATTGAAGCTAAAGCTAAATCGTGAATTATAAATTGTCCGAAGATGACGAACCACATGTTTACGTTAACTTCCAGGCTTGTATTTTTATTTTCGTGAAACAACGAGAGACTCAAATTTCTTGGATCTGGCCGGTCTTTATAAGGAGTTTCAATGCCTTGAAAGAATATTGCATATTTATATTTAATGACATATAACGATATTATTTATAGTCCGAAAAAGTTTCATTTGATGCTGCAAAAAACAAAATAAAAATAAATAAAACAATTAAGAATACATAATATGAAACAACGACGAACTTGTAACATTGGAGAAAGAAAGAAATTTATATTGTTTAAGGAAAAAATAATAACAATACCATACTAATATTTTTATGAAATAAACAAAATTTCTGTCTATATTTTTGAGTATTGTAATTATTTGCATTATTTGCATTGTTCTAATTTTTGCCCACATCTATATTGTTGTACGCTTCGGACTTCTTCGTGTGATTGGAATTCCGAACTGAAACCTTTATTTTGTCCACAGGAGTAGATTGTTCTAGTTCCATGTGTCATTCCTCTTCTGGAGGGTTCAGTTATCTCCCTTTAACTCAACTCTTCAAGATTTGTACACCACTGCTACTGCCATAATCAGGTATTGGACTCACAACTCTTTGGGTCAAGTCACTGGATCCAACTAACGCTTTTATCCACTGGGTCATGTATTTTTGAGGACAAACATTGCAGAAATGTTCTTCTTTTATGAGCCATGGCCGTTCAGAATCATGGATAGACCATTCTTCTTTGATCATTGTGAACTGATGCTATAGAATCACAAAGAACTGTACCAAATAACAGGAACCATATCGCTTGACGATTACCAACAGCAACAATGGATGTGGATGACACTAGTAACTCGTAGAGAAAATATGACATAATCAAGATGTTGACATTCACACTACTTCATATGAAAGAAAAAGAGTGATAACAGCTACTGGACTTGAGAAACCAGTTTACCCGAGAAATTGTTTTAAGAGAAAGAGTTTATAAATTTAAACCGAAAGCAGTATTGGCTGCTCGGTCAATGAATGCCAAATGTTTCCCTATAAGGAAACGGCTAATATTACCATTACCATCTGTCTTCGCTCTACCATCCTCATTATGTACCTTAGAAATTTCAACTGTCTCTTCCTATAATTAAATATAGGTCTTTTTCGTTTTCATTTTCTTTAAAATTTTGTCGTTGCTCACATGTTTGGTCCATGTTATTCTCAGCATCCTTGTGTAGAACCACATTTCTGTTGTTTCATGTCTTTTCTTCATATGTCAGGAGATTATCCAGCATTCACTGCCATATAGAAGGACAAGGACCGGTGCGTACTACCCTTGACCCCCCACCTAACTTTCAAACATGATTGTGGTCTCGGGTGGTGCTTTGTGAAACCTCGCTATCTTATCAAGATCTGCTTTTTTCTACCTACATTTATATACATTACAAATTAAGTTAAGCACAGCTGACTATTGAATGATGAAAAATTTTTGTGGATTTTGACATCAGTCTGTTTTTTTTATTTCGTACAAAACCGTGAATTTGTTTTACTTATGTTAAGTCGCGAAAAAAAAACACTATATAGAATTCACTACTTTTTTATCCATTAAAATTCTTCAACTTTTTAACTAGGAAAATGTAAAGTTGATGTTAAAATTTACCGCAAAACATTGTTGATTTATTTAAAATGGAATGATCCATTATGACATGTCTTTAATTTGTATTTAGATACATTGTACCGGCCTTGAGATGGAGTGATATTATGAAACGGTTCAGTAGTCTTTTCTTCGTTTCTAATGGTTCTAAGTACCTTTGTATTATGATTGAGATCATAGTATATCACCCACAAAAAATAGCATTTCCTAAATGTCCTTCTGGATCTGACAATTTCAATGCGGAAAAACTTGATTCAAATTGTTTAACACCTTCACCGTCAAATTGATTTTTCAGAGATGAAATAACATCGCTTGAAAGTAGATAGCAGTCATGAAAGTGTGCGTAGAACAAAATGAAGATTAGGCGTTATTTTCATAATAGGGGACGAAATAACATTATTTGCCACAAAAAACGTTAATTAATGTCCTTTGGGGCGAAACGTGTTAAGAAATGGATTTCTTTCGTGTCATCAGACGTAACTGAACCTTGAAGAACCAAAGAAGAGTAAGCAATATTATTGGCCCTGATCTGGCATTTCGGCTCAGTCACCTTCCCACTACCATAAAGTTGACTCCCTGTAGCTTTTCTATAAATACTTTCATGTTAATTGTTCGAATGAGCTCTTCGCCAAGATACCTAGACTTTATGAATTTAAGCTCAGTGCTAGACTGGCGACGATGGCTCATCAATTTACATTTGAATTCACTAGAATGGCATTAAAGGAAAAAAACAAAACAATGAAAAACAAAAAAAAAATAAAATAAACAGTATCGTAAGTCATAAAATATTTATATCAATATTCTCAAAAAATAGTAAAATAAAATATATTTAATCTTAATATACTGTACTTTTTTTTTATATAAAGGAACTCATTTCATTTTGCCAAAGAAACTATCAAGAATTTTTTAAATCAGTAGAAAGAAAATAATGTTTGACTAGGAAAAACATTATCATTTTGAAAATGGTAATGTTTTCCTAGTCAAATAAATCTCCAAAAGTTTTCGGCAAATCATTCAAAGAACAATGATTTAATCACCAGTCTTCGAAATAGAAAATTCTTCAAAACTTACCATCGCTGTAGTTGGCCTCAATATAACGTTTAAATGGCATGAAAGCTTTTCCTTTGAGTGGGTCAGCCAAGTTGTTGCAGCTCCCATCATAAGTGTAGTATATACTATCCGGGTCACATCTACGATTTATCCAAGATTAATGTTAAACGACGACAACAACAACAACACCACCAATAATAATAATAATAATAATAATAATAATAATAATAATAATAATAATAATAATCCCTGTCTCATAAGCAGGACGAGATCTTTAGTCGTCCTAGAGGTAGTATACTAAACAAAACTATCCCTTGGAGGTTAAGCATAACCCCCCCCAAAAAAAAAACCTCAGTGTTTACAAACAAAAACTCATACTGGATCCTTTATCATCCACGTCAACAAGGGCCGCGTCCCTCAGAGGAACTAGTTCTGGATCGAAAAATATGTCACTGAAACAAAATCTTCCATCTACAATGAGACACCTGGTCACCAAAACCAAATTAACTCCAACCCTGGACCTGGTGATATAATAACAAATCAATTAATAAAAAGAAAGCAAAAGAAATGGAATCGCGAAGAGTATAAACACGTCATGACATTTTTTTCATTACACTCAAAAATCCACAAAAGAACATCATGGATCAATGTAAAATACTTATGATCTTAAGTTGTCATTTTTTTTTTTTTTTACAAAATACTTAGTGGAAAATGTCATAATACCGTTTCTGACCTTAAGTCTCTGGTTGGGACACGCAAAGAAATGAGCAGAAATCAAAAGAAATGATAATAATAACAATAATAACAAAAACTGAGATAGCCAGAATATGGTGACATTCAGGCCGCTATTGTTTCATTTATCATTGCGGCACTGGGGTCCGTACCATCAAACCTAAAGTCTTACATTTAGAAAATTGGAATAAAACCTAGTTTCCCATCGCTTGAGAAATCTGTGTTGCTTTGCACTGCAAATATTTTGCAAAGTTGCTATCTGTTTGAGGTTTGGTCACTTTGACGTGGTGTAATGGCTAGCAAGCATGTCTTGCTAGATAAATTATGACTGAGTAGAGAGTTCGATCCACACTGTGTGCCATACACTGTCGGCCTTGTTCTACATCTTATCTACGTTTAGTAAATCACTATCTGTTTAAGGTCGTATAACTTGATGTAGAACACCCATGATACAAGATCTCCGGTTGAAAACGTAAAGCCGTTTTTTATGGCTTATCAACCATTTGCTGGTTATTTAAAGCCAGAAAAAATATATTTTTTTATTTTTAGATTGGAAGAATTTATCCTTTGAGGTAAGAATAGTTTAGTGACACAAGTCTTACTAAAAAAAACCATGGCTAGGGGTAAAGGATGTGGATTCTTCCCCAAGCGTATTTCCGCGTAAGTGAATATAACGAAGCCAACGGAAATGGGAACTTGGTTCTCTGATTCCGAACCATTATCCATTATACCACCCTCACATCGAAGCTTACAACACCTGGTATTCCAAAGAGGTCATCCATCTAGGTACTGACCAGGCTTTGCGTTGATCGTACGGGAACAGGTATTTCAACGTGATATGTCTGTAAGAACGCGCGGAAGAAGAACAGAAGAAAATACAACAATAAATGTCCTGAAGCGACACCAAGCATCGTTCTTGTGCTTTCTGATCTTAACTGACTTGACATGTCCATGATTTGTCTTGGTGAATTCAGGCGGCCACAGGTAATGTCACATTCAGATTTGCTGACCGTAACCAGTTGCAAACCGTATGAGAAGACTGGGTTACTCGACCTGAAGGTATTTCTAACTGGGCCTCCATGAAAAGTGTTGCGCCAATGTTATTAAAACCTATCACCATACCGCGCACATTTGGCTGTGATGCATGTTCCTAGTATACAATTATCAGCCTTGGTGTCATGATAGGTATAATGGGCTCCGTATCCAGTACCACTGTGTTAGTGTACTGCTGATGCTCTCTCTCTCTCTCTTTCTCTCTTTCAATAACAATAATAATATGATCGATAATTGAGGAGTATGATACTCTTGGGTGTAAATAAACAACAATAATAAAAATGGATGATAAAAAAAAATCAGTTATAGATAAATATAGCAATGTTTCTTCTAAGATATTCGGAAACGTAAGAATACTGTGTCTATTCTTTTTATGTGCCATGTCTTTTCAGGATGTAGGCGATCATAGCTCTCCACCTCCCTCTATCCCTTGCAGCTCTCAACAAGTTCCTTCCCTCTGTTTCCTCCCACAGACCACGCTTTGTCGTCCACTTGCTTAAGTCCGCCAGGTATATCACGCGTTGTTTTCTCCTGTCTCTCTTTCCATCTATTTGACGCGTGAGTATCAGATTCTCCAAACCCTCCTTCCTCATTATGTGTCCCAGAAACTTCAGCTGCCTATTCCTGATATTATAAGCCTCTTCCTTGTTTGCAACCTCTCTAAGATCTCATCGTTGCTCGCACGATCGGTCCATGATATACTTAGCATCCTTCTGTAGAACCACGTCTCTGTCACCTCTAGTCTCTTCATCTTTGAGGAAATCGTCCAACATTCGCTGACGTAAAGAAGAACAGATTTCACTTAACAGTTTCAGTATTCTTTTCTTTGTTACCAAAGATATCCTCCTGTTTTGCAGCACTCTGTCAAGCTTTTGGAATGTGTCCTTGGCCATCCCAATACGCCTAAGGATCTCAGTGTCGCACTTACCGTTCTCTGTCAAGTCGCTTCCCAGGTATTAAAACTTCCGCATCTGCTTGATTTTAGTGTTCCCGACCTTCAGATCGCATTTCGGGCTCATCCTCTTATTGACGACCATGCACCCGTCTTGTAGTTTATGCTTAGTCCCTTCTATTACTACTGGGTTTGAATCTTCTTCTTCTTCTATGTGACGTGTCCTTTCATGATGTTCATGATCATTTCCTGTCTTTTGTAGTTATTAATAAATTTTGTCTTTTTTGTTGTCTCTTCTAAACTTTGTTCTGCTATTCATTTACACAAGCTCGTTAAGAAGGTTACGCGCTGTTTCCCTCTCTCCCTCTTGCTGTCAATCCGTTCTGTGAGTATCAGATATTCCAAGCCGTCTTACCTCATTATGTACCCTAGAAATTTCAACTGCCTCTTTCTGATGTTAAGTATAAGTGACCATTTTTTCCATTTTCTCTAAAACAGTGTGCCACCTGCATATCTTATGTTGTTAAGATTGTAGCCGCCAATAATGAACTCTGGTAGAACTTTTAATTTTCTCAGAATCCTCTCACTCTATAGGCTGAATGTCCGGTGAGAACACAAATCCTTGTCTTAAGTGTATTTCTATTTTTGCATATTTATTGAATTCATTTTTTATTCGTATGCGAGCGGTTGCTGCTAAAGTTCAGGATAACTGTGTGTAAATAAGTAACAATAATAAAATGGATGATAAAATAATCAGTAATAAAAAAGGCAATGCTGCCTTTGGGACATTCGAACAACTTAAGACTACTATGTCGATTACTATTGGGTGTAAATAAGTAACAATAATAAAATGGATGATAAAATAATCAGTAATAAAAAGGCAATGCTGCCTTTGGGACATTCGAACAACTTAAGACTACTATGTCGATTACTATTGGGATGATAAAATAATCAGTAAATAAGTAACAATAATAAAATGGATGATAAAATAATCAGTAATAAAAAAGGCAATGCTGCCTTTGGGACATTCGAACAACTTAAGACTACTATGTCGATTACTATTGGGTGTAAATAAGTAACAATAATAAAATGGATGATAAAATAATCAGTAATAAAAAAGGCAATGCTGCCTTTGGGACATTCGAACAACTTAAGACTACTATGTCGATTACTATTGGGTGTAAATAAGTAACAATAGTCAAATGGATGATAATATAATCTTACTTATTATAAAACGCAGGTTGTGTGTGTGTGTGTCTGTAACGTTTATATGTTGGATCGAATTTCCTACATTTTTTAGCCGATTTCAACAAAACTTCACAGGACTACATAAAATTACCTTTTGGTGGTTCTAACGGCACCGAAAATGGGAAAAACACAGTTGTTTTTTTAAGAAAATCAATTTGAAAACACGATTAAGACACATCGTGAGAATGAAAGGGGGACAACTCACCCACGAAAATGTAAACAAAAGAGCATAGCATGATGAAAAAGACGCCGAACTTGACGAAAACAAAATTTTATCGTCTAATGTTCATATTATTATTAAAGAGGAAAGATCAAAGTATTTTGGGGGTATTTTTTACATTTTTAATCGTTCCTAGCACGTCTGAAATTTTCGTTAAATATATTGTTTTTTTTTTTGGTAAAAAAGGACAGATAATCATTTTCAATCATTTTTTCGATTTGATAAAAAAGATTAAAATCTTACTTTGATATTCTTTTAAAAGTCAATTATCATTTTTTCAAAACTGATTTTAATAAAAACAGATATTATACTGTTTATTTAAAATATTTTGAACCAAGCTTAACTTAGCTTCTGCGCCGAAAAAAATGTAATTTGAAAATAAAACAAAGCTTGACGATTGACGAAAGGCACATTCATGACGTTTAGATAACTTACGGGAGGGTAATTCTTTCTACCGATGGAAGGAAGTGAAATTATTTAAGTGAACAAATTATTTACCTCGTTACTTTTAAGGAAAACTTTCAGCCCTCTAATTTTTTATTTTTTATTTTTTTTGTACTTAGCTTTCATTTTTACGTTTACGATGCTTTATGGAAAATATAAAGAAATTAAAAAATAAGACTGTTAATAGTGAGATTAAATTTCATAAGAAAAAGGTATCTAATTAATTTAGGTACCTTTCTTATGAAATTTTATCAGAAGTGTACATAAAATACTATAATTTTATGTACATTTATTACATTTTACCGTGTTATTTGTATTTCCATTCATTTTATTATTAATTTCGATATTTCATTTATGGAAAAATGTCATAAATGAGATTAATATACAAATAAGATCATATAAATTAAAGTTTAGCAGTAGTTAAATTTCATAAGATGATACTGTTACTTGTAGGTACCCTTCTCAGTTGAAATTGAAAACTCAAATTAACTTCTCCATACGTGTTTCGCAAAAGTAAAGGGCTTAACAGCGGAGAACAATGCTGAACTCAAATAATGCAACTAAATTGTATTCTGGTTGGTCTTCCGTACTTGATAATTACTGTCCGACTATAAACACAAAAATTACATTTCTTAATTACCATGGCTAATCTGATTGGTCCAAATTATACAATTTTCAAAGCGCTAGACAATGACATTTTGAAAGGTTGATGTTGCATTTAACTAATGTTAAAATATTTTTAAAAATTCAATTTAAAATTTTTTAAAAAATCTTTTTAAAATTAAAGAAATAAGAAATAATTGTATTAAAAATTCAATTTTCATTGAAAAATTTTTTGCTTCCAGAAAATATTGTCCATATTCATAAAAACAAATTAAAACAAATAAAAGCATTTGAAACTAAATAATATATTTGTTTTATTGAGTTTTGTATGTTACAATTCACAGCTGATTTTCAGGTATGTTGGCCAAAAAAAACAAAACAAAAAAACAAAAAAAATACATGATTTGCATTCTTCAAAGCCTTGTGCTTTTAACTATTGTAATCACTAAAACCGATGGTCTCAATTTCTAGAGTTTTTCATAAAATTAGTTATGGGGTGTTAATAAATATAAAAAAAAATATTTCTTCCATGACTTTAATAAAAAAAACATATTTATAATAATTTCGATCATCTGTGAATAGTTTCTGAAAGTTTCATTAACATCTGACAATTATTTTTTTTTGCAAGATTTTCCAAATTAATGTGTAAATACAAAAAACGCGCTAAAATTATCTATGTTATTTACTACCACTTGTTGCGACAAAAGAGAAACAAGGTTTTTAAAATCAAAATTTAGAATATTCTAAAAAGATGGAAAAATTTTAAAAATAATTAAAAAATTTTAGTCTATCCTCTTCATAAAAACATAAGCATTTTGACGATTTTCATAAACTTTAGCGTCTTTTTCATCAGACTATGCTCTATGTTTTAGCGATTCCGTGGAGTGACTTAGGTTAAAAAACCCAGGTTGTTTGTTTGTTTGTGTGTGTGTGTGTGTGTGTGTGTGTGTGTGTGTGTGTGTGTGTTCCTTTATATATCGGATCGGATTTCTTACATTTTTGAGCCGATAAAACAAACATGCACTTTTTTTTTGGCAGGTAGTATTTCTTATTGTCTTGCACACTTTTTTCTTTATTTGCATTCAGAATGCTTTAAAAATTTCATTTACAAGACAATTGTTTATCATAACATTCTATTCACCAATCGATAGACTCATAACGATTGTAAACAATGTTTTTGTTTGAGTTTGGGTTTGACCAATTCGTAAAAAAAAACAAACAAAAAAAAAAACTAATTAATACATGCGTGTCCGTCAACCTTAAACAATAATCTTTGTCAATTTTATTTTTCAGTCTTTATGATAGTCGATACTTGATCTATCTCTTACTGTTAAATCCCCGGGCAACGCCGGGCTCTACTGCTAGTCAGTTATAAATAGATATGGCAATGCTGCTTTTAACAGAATATGATAAATTGAAATATAATGAAGATTTCTTTTAATGAATGAAAAATAAAAAATGAACATTTTATGTGTTTTTTCATGAAAAATTAATGCAGAATGTCCAAGTAAATCAATGAATTTTTGTACTTACTTTTTAATTTTGGGGTAATTTGTTTTATAACCGAAACGTTCATTTATATCTTTCTCCTCGATGAACACGGTTCGTGGAATAGAGCCAGCTGGAGAAAGAAAAAACAAACAAAATCAAACATTTTTAACTGTAAAAAGAAAACTCTCTGAAGAAATCCATTAGAGTTTTTTTTTTTGATAAAATAACGCGATTTGAAAAATAGGAGAAAAAATAGTATTTTTCCTGCTTCCCTGTCAATCATATGCAAGTTACCCAATGTTCCACTATTATATTGATATTTCCTCAGCTTCTTTTCTTCTATGTGCGATGTCTGTTAAAGTCGATTATGGCTCTCCACAACTTCCCATCTTTTGTAGCTCTTGGTAAGTTTTGTCGTTTCACTATCCTTCCTATTTCTTGTTTTGACAATAATCTATACAATTTTGTTATGTAGGTCACTCGCTGTTTCCCCACTGTTTCTTTCGCTTTCACTAGATCGGGTGTGATCTAGTAATTTGTTTGGGTTAATTTATTTTACTTATTTTATTGTCATTTTGTTTATTTATTTATTTTATTTTTTATTTTGTTTTATTTTATTTTATTCAGTTTTCGATTTTTAAGTAACGTAGTAAAAATTTATTTTCATGTCTGCATTTTGAGATGAGCTCGGATCTTTTATTTAATAATTTATTTTGGTCTGGGAAGATAATAATAGCTATTTTTTCCTCCAAACAAAGTTTGCAATTTACTATTTGTGAAAGATGTTTTGTGTGCATAATTTCTTTGTTTCCAGGGTCCTTCAGTTACTCCTATGTATACTTTTTCTTCATTATCTGGTGATTTTATCGTGGCTTACGTTGTTTTGTAAACAATTACCGTGTAAGGGGCATTCATTCTTTATTCTGCAGTTACACGTGAGTTTAATTTGTTCTTGTGGTTTGTTGATAATTTTCCTGTTGTGCTTTTTTATTATTTGTGCCATGTTCTCGGTGCAACTGTAGCTGATTTTTACTGTGTTTTTGTTGAATATTTTGTGTAGGGTGCTTGATTCTTATTTACACACGCTCTATCTCTGATATTGAACACTTTACCCCATAGACATAGCACAGCTTAAGACTATATTTCTTTATATATATATATATATATATATATATGTGTGTGTGTGTGTGTGTGTGTGTGTGTGTGTGTGTGTGTGTGTGTGTATAAAAAAAGAAAGAACAGTAAGATATATAATCCGGTGTTCTTATAGATATTTTTCATTTTTACAAAATAGTGCTCAATGTAAATTTACAGAGCATTAATATTATAAAATAATTGATTTAAAATATGTTTTTTTTCGCTACACAGTTCTAACCATGTTTCAAAAATGGAAGCTGAAAGCTTCGAATTTAATTTTGTAATTAAATTAAAGACATTAGTTCCATTTCATCCTCAAGCGAATTTTGGAGTAACTTTTAAAATTACTGGATATTAAAGACACAGCAAAAATCATAATGTACGTTTCCAAGGATACAGAGAAATCTAATTCAACCAGACAAGGGGTGTTTGCATGTTCATTATCGCTGTATTTAGATGTATCAGTTAGTTACGTTTTGGTAGGGGTAGGGATGTATTTTTCAATGAAATCTGACATCCGACAGCTTCGGCTTGTTCAGGAGTTTGAGAGTCCCTAAGTCTTTACACATTGTCAGCATTAGAAGATCTCCTGGCTGCCGTTTGATCTGGGTTTTCATTTACACAGGACTTTCTTTTCCTCGTCGCAGCCTTTTGATTGTAATCTGGTCCTCTCTTGGCAGTGATTACTTTTTGCGAGGCATAATGCTGTTGTATGCGATAGGCAACAGTAAACTACAGAAAAAACTCAAAATTGATCGCTGCATTTAAGTATTTCATTAAGCTTAACTTTTAAAAATTCAACAACAATTCTTCTGTCACCATTTAATTTAAAGACAATTTGAGGTCCTTACTTCCCGTACAAACGATTATTTTTATTTCATCGGTGACTTTCGCTAGATTTCGCACTTAATTTCAATTATTTCCAAGTTTATTTCCTAGTTAACCAATTGTTATCGTACAAAAAAAAAAAAAAATCTGCAAAAATTACGTAAAAAATCGCTGAAAACAATCGCAGTAATGAAAATTTAGGAAACTAAAATGTCAGGATTGTGAGTCCGGATCCGACCCGAAATGTTTTTATTTTGCTCACAGAGTCGGGCTGATTCCAAAATGGTATTATATGTTGGGCTACGACCTGTAGGACTAAAGATGAAAAAGTGTGACACATTGACACACTGACATCCACATTTATTTATATAGATGGGCAAAGATTTCAACTTGTAATCGATGAAGATTTGTATATCAGTTCTATTCTATTAAGTTTATTACTGATTAATAAATCGAATATTTACTCACCTTTTGCTGAAGTTGTTTGAAAGATCAGCAAAAACACCGCACAGCAAATGATGTATTTCTGTTCAATTTTCTTAATCATCTTGCAACGGGCAAACATTATTACTGCATTAATATTTCTTACAATTCAGTTTATATAGCAGCTTGGTTTTAATTATTTTTTAATCTAAAAAGAAAATCAGAAAATATAACAACGTTTATTAATCAAAAGATATTTCAGATAGCAGAAATGTTTGACAGATATATAAACTCATCTTTTATTGATAAGGTAGCAACAGGTGGGATATAAACAGAAGTTTTGCATTCTAGTCCTTCAAAGAAAAAAAGAATGGTGCCTTTCAGATCTGCCGAAAATTTACTCTTATCACTGCGTATATCTGACTATTATTTACCATTCAAAGTCAATGTCCAAAATCTGACAAGGAGGATAAAATATTAAATTGTTTTTTTCATAATACACTTTATTAAATTAAATGAAAGTGACATTAAAACATCAATCTAAAGAAAAATAGAAAACGCCAACATTTCCGTAACGGTGAACTTATTGTTTGTGATTTTCTTTTTCTTTCATTGTTATTAAGTTATGAGTTAAGTGTAAGAAACTCTAAGCTTACACATCCAATTATTATTATCATCATCATTATTATATGTCGATTTCTGCTATGGTCACACTACATACCAAATCTGCGGGAAGACATGAGGCAGGTAATGGTGTGCCGTTATGGCTACACTTCATGTTTGGTTTTTCTAACTCCCATAACATTATTAGCGTTACATGGACAAAGTTCTTAGTGTGTGGGCTGCACTTATCAAGATATTTTTTGTATTTCTCTTAAGCTGGGATTTTTCCAGGGATTTTTTTCAGTGTGTTGTTGCGTTCCTTTTTTATCATTCCAAGCACACCTACTATGAATGGTATTATTATTATTATTATTATTATTATAATTATTATGAATGGTATTATTTTATTATTATTATAATTATTATTATTAATTTCCTTTGATTTCTGTTGTATACACATTTCCTTCCGGATCATAACCAGAGGCCTATGTTCAGAAATGGCTTCATTGCATTTTCCATTGAGCATTTTTATTAAAAAAATACAAAACAAAAAAAACCTCAGATCACACACATTTTACATAGATAAAGCTCTTCGCAATGTGTGAGCTGTAATTGCGAGTACATTTTTTTTTGTATTTCTTTAAGGCATGGGCTACCAAGAATCCATTTAATGAGTCTATCGAAACCTTTTCCACTCAATCTGAGGACTCCAACTACAAATGAAATTATTGATGTCATCATGTGCCACATCATTGAAATTTCCACTTCAAGATCCTTGTATTTTGATAGATTTTGAAGATGAAGATGCATTACAATCTGCCGAGATTGCCAAATCAATAAGAATGCACATTCTGTTTTTGTGGTCTTTGAAAACGATATATGGACGATTAGCTTTGATTGTTCTGAATGTCTGTATTATTATTATTATTATTATTATTATTATTATTAATCATTTCACCCTAAGTGTAAATTCATAAAGTCTAGGTACCGTAGTGGAAAGTTCATCAGAACAATCAGCACGAAAATATTTATAGAAAAGACAGGTAATCTACATTATGTGCGGTGAGAAAGTGACTGAAGGCGAGATGCTAGGCCAGGACCAATAATATTGCTGATTCTTCTTTGGATTTTAATATAGCAGGAACAACAGATCTATGTGGCAGCAATATTCTAAGTATGGACGAATGGTAGACTTATAAATATGTAAGATAGATTCTTGCGAGAAAGATTGTTTAGTACGACACTGTGAACCAACTTTCCTAGCAGCAGACCTAACAGTTAATTCGATATAATCTTTCTATTTCATGTCAGTGGAAATCATTAGCCCGAGAAGGCACAACGAGTCCCCCTCTCATGGAGGTTAGCATCAACCATGTTGATGGAAGGTAGAAAATGATCTCTCTGATGATTGATGGAGAGCAGTTTCATTTTGGAGGCGTTAAAATTAACATTTCTTACCCCAGTTAACAGAAGATTGTAGGTTGTTTTTTTTTAGATCAGCTGCCAATATGACCAAATCGAACTGATCAGACTTATGATTAGGACTCTTTATTGTCTCTACCTTGTTGGCACAGCAACAGTTGCTTAACGTTTTTACGAATAATTAAAAAATAATCATCATTTTCCTCATCATCATCGTCGTCGCTGCCGTGCCCATTTGTGTTTATTCAACATTTACAGCGCCAACCTGTAGTTTATGCTGCGACTATACTAAGCAGATACTAGTTACAGTTCAAGTATGAAACTCACCAGAGTCATATACGGTTTTGAATTCAGATTCTCTTATACCGGTTGCAAACCACAGCAAGAAAGCCCAGCCTGCGCTGTTATTTGACCCACAGCCGAGAGGGAAGTGATAGATTCATACCTTTTCAAAGTGCGAAAGTAAATGTTACCTTCCGAGTCTTTAACCATTACACCAGCTGAACGTTCAGAAAATTATCATAATTCAATATAAGAATCATTTCTACCATGGAACTAATATTCTTTAACTCGCGTTTGTCATTCAATAGGGAACATCTCGAAGGTTTCTCTTTGCTTTTAAGCTTGTAAGGACAGGAAATAGTGGAGAGTCATGACCGCTTACGCTCTAAAGGGACATGGTGCACAAAGAAGAATGCTGTGCATATGCAGTTGTTTAAAATGGCTTAAAATGCTGATAAATCAACATAGTCGTACCCGAGCATCAGAATCGTCATCCTCTCTCCTTATTCCCTTTCTTCTCTTTGGTGGCGGTGACGGAGATGGATGAGAAGGTCCAGCCTACTCCTGAAGTGGCGTGAGCAGGTGTCACAGAGGAGTTTGGGTGGTGGATGCGTCTGGGCGAGTTGAGCCCTCCTGGCAGTACGTCGCAATCCTCTTCATGTTGACGGTTGGATTGTCCTACGCCAGGAAGGCCGATTTGCAGCAACGATTTCCCAGGTCTCAGGATCGAAATTAGCTTGCGTCATGGATTTCAACTGATCCTTGAAACGCATAATCCTTTGAAGGATTCTTAGAAGCTTCAAAAGCTGGAACCGCTCTAGATAATTGATGCCCCGACAATACAAAGTCCAGGTCTCGCAAGCTCATAGAAGTGTGTGGAGGGTCGCGGTACGGAAGACCATGGATTTGTTTTCTTATGGTGAGACCGTGATTGCTAAAAACCCAGTAAATCAACCTAATAGACAACAGATGATTGTCATTTCTAGAATTTATTTCTTGACCCAGTTAAAATAGTTCCTCAAAATTTCCAGAATTTGAATACTTATATCCACAGAAAAGTTAAATCTGAACAATATTGATTACGATATGTGGTATTAATATTTCATAATATAGTAGAGTGATAGTCTTCAGATGTGCACATTGAATAAACTTTGAAATTAAAGTCTGTAGAAAACGAAAATACTTTTGATATACCTTAGTATAGGGGTTCTCAACCAGGAAGAATTTCAGAGTTTCAGAGGGTTAGGGAATCTTACTTTTTCTTGTTTTTTTTTATTTATTTATTTACAGAATTTGGAGCCCTTCATGAGTGTCAAAGAAAGATGGTGTGATGAATCATATATTCAATATGGATTCACATCCATCGTCAATGGAAACGACAGACCTGAGTGTGTATGGTGATTTACTAAGCGCAGCTTAGATGTGGCACAAGGCCGAAAGTGTGGGGTACACAGTGAGGATGAAACTCACTACTCATTTGCAATGATTCTAATGAGACAAACTTGCTAACCATTAGACCACGTCGAGGTACCCAGTGTGTATTTTGTTGCAAAATTTTGTCAAATGATTCTTTGAAAGCAAAAAAAAAAAAAGAAAAAAAAAAAAAAAAAGAAAAAAAAAGAGAATAAAGTTGAAGCAACATTTGCAGAATGTTCCTCCTCAACACAAGTATCGTTTCACACTAATATATGTTTCATTGAATGTCCTTAGAGTTTTTATGAGGATTAAGACTGTGGAAACTGTTCGTAAAAATTATTGTCTCAAACAGGCAGTTTCTTAGTCCTCATAAAAGAAAAACTGCAAGGATACTAAATAAAAAACAAATGTTTCCCTGTCCACTACATTCAATAAAACATGTATAAAAGAAGGATTACTGTATAATATACACTACAGTTCAAAAACTTGAATCCACCCTAAGAATTAGAATGTGATGAACTAGACAGAAGAGTGAAAAAAATGAAAAAGATCTCTTAGAGTCATTGAAAAAAAGAATGCAATCAATTATCAAACTTATACTTTGAGAAACCTTTGCAACGAATGCTAAAAATTTGTGCTGCTGTAATCATTTAGTCCGCTGAAATTCTAAAAGACAAAACACGTCACGCGAAAACTTTCCCCAATATTGTTATATATTGTTTCTATATTGATGTATAAAAAATCATATATCGTTATCTCACACACACACACACACACACACACATATATATATATATATATATACTACAGTTCAAACGTTCGAGGCCACCCTTTTTAAATTGGCCCCAAAAGTAGTTATTTTGTACTTTAAATGAGAGAAAATTATTATAAATGGTTAAAAAAGTGAGGCATGATTTTTTATTAGAAATTTTATTATGTAAAAAAGAAAAAAACATTTTATGATTAAATTTTCATTTCATCAAAAGGTTTGCACCCTTATTATCATACCTAGTCTCTGTTTTACCATATATTTGCACAAACTCATTGGATATATTACTCTCTGTTCTCTGTCTTTACCTTTTCACTATGTCCTGTGAGTGTTTAAATTTCAAGTACCCTAAGTACCATAAGTTCTATGCTAACAGCTTCTCTTGCACTTCTCGCTTGTGCAACTCTTTTCCGCCTTCTTGCTTTCCAGTCAACTTTGATCTCCAAAAATTTAAATGCAATGTCGATCGTTATCTTCTGTTTTCTTAATTTCTGTTTTTTTAGTGTTCTCTCTCGTTAATAATGCTACTATTCTTTAACATTCAGTAAACCCCTTGCACCTTAGTGGCTTTATTGCTTTGCTTGGGGTGAACTGTTTAAAGAAAATCCTGCGAAAAAATGTATCATTTTCTTATGCTCTTTTCTATTTTGTGTACTTAACTCATTTTCCATCTGTATTCAATCAAACTGTTTCAAATAAATGTTGCAGATTATTCTAATATCTTTCTCATATAAGTAGAGTTTTCCTAGTAGTTCAAATAGGTTTTACGTACTGTACCGTGTCAAATGCTTTTTCGTAATCTATGAAGCATTTTTGTATGTATAGGTCTTTTTTCATAAAGATTACTGGATTGAATCCTGTTAAACGTAGCTTCGGTGCCAATTTCGAATAATAATAATAATAATAATAATCTTTGAAGATCTTCAAAAAAACTATGAAAATACAAGGACCTTGAAATCGAAATCTCAAAAGCGTGGCACATGAGAACATCAACAATTCCAGTTGTAGTTTCAGCCATCGGATTGATTGGAAAAGTTTCCGATAGACTCATTGAAGGGATTCCTGGTAGCCTAAACCTTAAAGAAATACAAAAAAATGTATTCACAAGTACAGTTCACACCTTATGAAGAGCTTTATCTATGTAAAGTGTGTGTTAGCTTATCTTTTTTCCTTAAAAAATGCACAGGGGAAAATAGAATGATGCCATTTCTGACCTTGGGTCTCTGGTTGGTACACGGAAAGATATGAGTATACACCAGAAGTCAAAGGAAATAAAATAACAATAAAAGTTAGGATAGTGTATAGTTTTGATTCTTTCTTTACCAAGTATTAAAAATGATTATCTTTGGGAATATCTTTGAAAACAAATTTGTTTGAAGATCACCACATTTAAAAAAATATTTTCTTACTATGACGGTTTTTTTGTTGATTAGTTTGACAAGTGAATATAGATAAATGAATACAAATTATTTCTTTAAGAAAAAAAAATATTCAGAAAAAAACAACCTTAGACAAAATAAGGAACAGTAAAAAATAGTACCCATGAAAAATTATTAATTACATGTACTTACACTTAAGTGATGTGCTATGTGATCTCGAATTGAAGACCCACCAGTTGAATGCCCACCAATATATGAAAGTATCGCAAACGAGATCACAAACAAGATCTGGTACTTTTATAGCATACAATTGTAACGTTCCTATATCCGTCTCGGTTTTTCCATTTGTTAAAAAATGACCAATACTCAATAACAACACATTACCTGGAAGCCTAAATTTAGTATTTCCCACTTAAAACAAACGCAAACGCCTCTCTATAAAGATATTTATATATCTCATACTTTATTCAATTGGTTGAACACAAGAACATGAATATAGATGTAGAAAAATCATTTGTTTCACTAATCTTTAATTATTGTTTTTTGAACGGTATTTACCCAGTCTGAGATCATCAAAATATTTCGTCATTCAAAATGGCCTTTTGTTATAGCTTTATAAAGAAAGATTATCAGATTTGTATACTTAATCTATTTAAAATCCGTGTAGACCCGTAATGCCGCATATTTTTGCTTCATGGGAATTGAAGTAAATATCAATTTATATTTTTAGGGTTAAAAAACTGAGATGCCTTTTTCTACATTTTATCAACATGGCTAATGCTACCCTAAAGGAAAATGACTTGTTGCGCCTTTTCGGGCTAACATTCCCGGTTGGCATGAAGTGAAATGACTATATTGAATCCATTGCTATGCCTGCTGCCAAGAAATTTCATTTACTGTATTGTGCTAAACAATTTTCATCTTCAGAATCTATCTTATATATTTACAGGTTCCGATGGATAAATTATCGTCTAAATTACGCAGAGGATGAAAATAACACTGACATCTCATTTTAACAGATATATTTATCGAAATTACACAAAAATATTTTGAAATACTAGAGTAAATTTATTCAATAAAATCACCATTGGCTTCAACCACGGCCTCCAGACGACTTCGGGATCTCCTGCAACTATTCTGGGGCGGTCTCCTTGTTTAAGTTGGTGAATATTGCCACAATTCTTGCTTTCAGTTCATCTTTGGTGTTACAAGGAGTTTTGTTGTTCTCTCGCTCAACGGCGCCCAACACATAATAATGAAGGGGGTTGCAGTCTGGGGAGTTAGGTGGCCAAATGTAAGAGGTGATATGGTCGCAGTAATTGTCTGACAGCTATGACTGTGTTTGCCTGCTTGTGAGGGTATGGTGCAGAGTCCTTTTGCCAGACATAAAGTCTTCCAGCAGTCACCCTCTTGATCCAGATCAGCACTACCTCCTCAAGGCACTTGAGGTAGGCCTCCGTATTGAGTCTGTGGCCCTCACCAAGAAATTTGGGAGTGTTTTTCTTATCAGAACGATCAGTGTGATTTTTCTGGGCTGCTGTACCTTCGTAATCACCATTAGACTCATCCAACTCTTTCCGAATCTTCTGCACTGTTCTCTGATTGACAACCAAATACTCTAAAGTGTTCGTATTGGAGCTTCTGGTGCGAATGCCAAGCAGTACAACATTAATTGCGACATGTTGCTCTTTTACCCATAGACGGTGCCCAACTGACGCTACTATATTGTGCAGTTGACAAAATCAAAAACAAACAACGCGCATGCGCGAAATTAAAAATATAAAATGGCGACAATTTATTCACTGCCCCCTATATTCGTCCATGCTTCGAATATTGCTGCCACATGGTCTGATGCTTTAGGGTTAAAAAACTGAGATGCTTCTTTCTACATTCTATCAACATGGCTAATGCTACCCTAAAGGAAAATGACTTGTTGCGCCTTTTCGGGCTAACATTCTCGGTTGACATGAAGTGAAAAGACTATATTGAATCCATTGCTATGCCTGCTAGTAGGAAATTTCATTCACTGTATTGTGCTAGACAATTTTCATCTTCAGAATCTATCTTATCTGTGCCTTGTTAGGAAGTTAATCTCTCAGACCTACTGTTGGTCCTCATTGAAGACCACATTTCTGTAGCGTTGTGTCAGACCGAATTAAGCAAATAATCCTGTATGCGTTGTTAAGCAATGATTCGTAAACTAGTTTTGCGAATGAATACTGCTATGTTCAGTTCGATCCTCACTAGCCGCCTCAAACATGTTCAAACTATATTCCGTAAATATATGAATATTTTTATACATCTTCAAGGCTTACGGGCAAATCACGTTGAAATACCGATTCCGGTACAATCACCTAATTTAAGCAACGTCGAGCTTTGTCAGTATCTAGATGGGTGACCATTTGAGAATACCAGGTGTTGTAAGCTTGAATGTGCGAGTAATGGATGAGTTCGGTATATTCACTTACGCAAAAATAAACTTGGGAAAGTTATGATTCTACCTCTTCTCCCATAGCTATGGGTTAATTAGTAAGACTTGTATCACTAAATCATCATTGTCTAAAAAATTCTGACAACCTAAAAAAGTATTTTCTGGCTTTTAATAACCTGCAAAGGGTTGATAAGTCGTAGAATACGAATCAAGTTCTTAGTTTTTCATTTTTCCAAGAAAGATTGGAAATTATTTATTTAAATACAAAAACATACACGATTCTCAGTAATTTTACTGAGATAGAAATGGGTTATACATTAGTTTTTTAGGTAAAATCAAGAAGGTTCTTCTTTTACATACCGTGTATCCCTTCCCGACATAGTTGTGGGCAATCACGGCCCTCCATAACTTTCTATCCTTGTAGCTCTGCATTTGATTCCTTCCCATCAAAATGGGATCATATAATATTTTTAAGGTTAATATAGACGTAGGGCGATTATCCCACTTTTGGAAGGACGAATTCACGAGAGTCACGTGACGGCTGGTAAGCGACGTCTGCTGCTGGTGGTGGGGGGTGGTAAACGCTTGGTAATACCAGGATGTGTGAGTTGTATAATGAATAAAAGCGCGCGGAACTGGAATTCTGAGAGCCGAGTTCCAATTCCAGTCGATTTCGTTATATTCACTTACTCGCAAATACACTTGGAAAGATCTGACTCCACCTCTTCTACTCCCCAGCTATGGGTTAATGAGTAGGACTTGGATCAGTAAATCATTATTATTTCCATCAAATTCCAACAATCTAAAAATGTTTTCTGTCCTTAAATAATCTGCGAAAAGGTTGACAATCCGTAAAGAAAATTATTCAATAAATCAACCTAGGTAACTAGGCATTCGTTAGCTCTGGGGCCAACACTTCATGTTGCTTCCTCAACCAAGATGTTATTCATTTTAAAAATATAGATGCTGAATTGACAAATTTCACAAGAAAATAAAAGCTATCTTTCTGAATAATTGTTAGTTTAAAGTAAACGCTCTTAATGCTACCTAACAACTCTATATGTCTATAGTAATTCAAATAGCTCTGTATTTGATTTTAAATAAAGTACTCTTCCTTGTGAAGCTATGTACATAGTGAGACGATGGTACCATTACTGGAAGCATTATTGGAACTCTTTTTTTTTTTTTTTTTTTTTTAACTGGTTGCCACCCAAAGGCTAGTGCCCAGCCTATCCTATTGCTGATAGAGAAGGAGAAAGAGCATTTCTGCAAAAGTGAACATAACTCGACTGGAATTTGAACACGGCACGCTGATTCCACACCAGTAACCGTTCTGCTATGCACACCAGACTATATGATACAGAAACTTTCTTGAGGATTTTCAGAAATGTATTTTGTCATAAAATATACTGTATAGAAATTTGATACACATATTTTTTACTATTATACTCGAATAAGAGATGAATTCTACTTATACGCATGCGTGTACATATAAAATCTAACACATTTTTTATATCTAATCGGAAGAAATTAACGCCTGCCAGCTATGTTAAAAAGCATTTCGTTTATCCTTGAAACATTTAAGACGCTTCGTAACACTAAAACTTGAATATCGGTTACCAGCTTTGACTTTGAGCTGATAAAAATGACTGGGTCATTTATTTGTAAAAATATTTGTAAGAATACGTAAATATTGCATCAACCAAGATGTAAAGTTGTTTTCAAAGTTTTCACTATAAGCGAACATTGCCCTGTAGGGGCAAAGGACACATGACAGTATTGTTGATAAAATGAATAACAAATGACTGGGTCATTTATCTGTGAAAATATTTGTAAGAATACGCAAATATTGCATCAACCAAGACGTAAAAGTATTATGTTTTTACATGAATTCGTTCGTTTTTTATAATTTATTTTAATACTTTTTTTATTAATAGTTCTGACAATGAAGTGGAATACATTATTGTATTCCACTTCATTGTTTATGACCTCCTGCCAATGATCCACTAACTGTTCAATGCCACGATGACCGAAATCACTAGGTTTTGACACGAAAAATTCATCAAGCCACGTTTTAAGTTCCATATCATTGTTGTCCCTTAGAATTGCCAGAAAGTGGTATTCTGAAGTGGCTAAATCAAGAGATCATGATGTGTGTGGCAGAACTTCCCAACCGAACTCTTTAGTTGCATGTTAGCGACGTGGAGGTTGGGATTGTCATATTGAATAATCAGACTGTATCGTCGGTCAAGTCTTTTCAGATTAATCCCCTCTTTGAGCCTGTTCATTTATTCAGCATATAGCTTAGCAGTGACCGTTTGGTAGTTGGTGAAGATGTCGAGCGAAGGTAACATGAGAGTTTCCCATCTTCTGAGCCAATTGCCAAGACGTCTGGCGCGTTTCTTCTTTAATCAGCGTCTGCAAGTGGTTCTCATCAAACTGAACAGGTCGGCCAGAACGCTGACAGGCGCTGTGAGTTCAAACTTCCCCTTCTTGAAACTGGAAAATCTTTTCTGTGCTATTCTGCCAGCAATGAAGTCATCTCCGTACGCAACAGAAATATTTCGATCAGGTTTGGCAGCTTTGTAAACTTGATTAAAAACAAAGAGCTGTTGAACATGTTATTGTTATCTACTTAGCATTCCATTTCAAAAGGGTGTCTAATCTGAAGTAAAATTTTAGTAACGTCAGACAACAGTTTCACAGAATGACTAAAGTTACTAAGAAGTAAAAGATGCTACGAGATAATTCGTCGAACATAAAAAAAAACAACAAAAAAACCAAAAAAAACCCCAAAAAACAAAACAACCCCCCCAAAAAAAAAAAAAAAAAAAAACAAAAACAAATGAATATATGTTACAACCTAATATTTTTCACATATTTCTCTATAAGCGAACCCTGCCCTGTAGGAATAAAGGTCACTTGACGATATTTTTGATAAAATGAATAGCAATAGAATACACAACATTCGATTCTTGTATAAACCAGGCTATGTATTAATAATTATGTCGGTGAGATGGGCGCATGGCCCAGTGGGTAGAACGTTAGTCTTTCCACCATGGTCGATTTATCAAGAACTTGATAATATTCGCTTGGGGAGCTTGTGGGACCGTTAGAATATGCCTGAAAACCATACCTATGGTTTGAGTAAAATTGGAGAGACGAAATTGATCGGAAGACCTCGATAGTTATGCTAGCAGTAAGTTACAAGTCATCATGGACTGGACTCGTTCAAATACTGATTCACTTCAGATTATACACTTTCTCTTAAGGTACGTTCTGCATAGTCTCAGTATAAAAGTCGGCTCCGTGACTGTTGAAACAGAAATGTGTTTGAGCAAGCGTGTGCGACAGGGATTAACTAGGCACCGTAGTAGATTTCAAAGATTCTCGAGACTGACGAAATTTTCCTGTTGAGTTGGAGAGATTCAGACATGAGTTATTAAATCCCATACTATTTTATTAATTAACAGTTCATATTTTCGATTACTGAATTTAAAATAAAAGATAAATTGAAAGGATTAGTCAGATTTAATGTTTTCTTTTCAGCACCGCCGAAATATAACTTTCCGGTGCTTTTTTTATTTTAGAAATACTTTCATGTTAATTGTTCGGATTAATTGTCCTCTATGGTATTTAAGCGCAGTACTAGATTGGCAACAAGTTCCTGTCATTTTACACTTGAATTGTCTAGATGTAACCTTAAGTTCTATGCTAACAGTTTCTACTTTCGCACTTCTCGTTTTTGAAACTTTCTTTCGGCTCCATGCTTTCCAACCAACTTTGATCTTCAAAAATTTAAATGCAATATCAATCGTTATCCTACAACATCCGCAACCCAGAGTCAAATTCTTGGTCACGGTCAACAATTAATATATAACCCCTTTTGTCACCGCCTACACCCGGTGGTGTAACGGTCCGGTCCTCAGTATCTTAGTACGACGTTTTAATCACAGGGTTAACTTTGCGTTGGTCAGTGATGATGCTGACCCATGCTGGTTGTTGGTCACTGTCTGCTTCGAACCAGATCAACTCTGCACACGTTGTGTTCTTGATTTCAGAGCAGCTGAAGATCGAAGGTCGTAGTAATCGCAGCGTTGTTCAAGCCGTGGCGGCTGCTATATTAAGGAAGAAAATATCTTCAAAGCCCCCCCCCAGCAAAAAACCCCGAAAGATTTATGGAATTAATCTTCAATTGGTATATATAACTCTTGGTACGAAAATTAACCCTTCTCGCATCAGTCTCTATAGTGACACTAGTCTAAAATTCTGAAGGAGCTGGGTTCAAAGTTCTTTAGGAAATCTGGTGGCAGCTTGTGTGGATTTCAGAGGTACTCGATACGGAGTTCTCAGCCTAAGTCTCCGAGGTCCCAAAACCATCTGCTTATATGCACTTCGGCATAAAACTAGCGTGAGGCCGAAGTGTTCTGGTAATTCGGTGATTCCTCAATTTTCATATGAATCCCACAATGGTTTTTGTTCCCTATTTCTGCATTCTTGATCAATTTTTCGAAATCTGGAGAATTATCCACCCTCCTTGGGAGTAGTCACAGGGGTTGCTCCTCTACTATCTCCAAAATGCTTCACTTCACATCTCGCACCACCACTCCACACAGGCGGCGCTAAATTCTGTCTCTTCAACTTTCCTTCTCCGTATTCTAACTCTGTCCACCTCTCAGGGCTGGCTTAACCGTCTTGATGACAAATGTAATTTTTAAAGTGCGTAGGCGAAAGGGCGTAGTTTATTATCATCATTAATTTCAATTCTCTGACTCCCTTCTACTTTCATAGAATTACCTCTGTTCAGCGAGAACACAAACCAGACCACTGCGTTCTCATTTAACCCTTGAGCAAGTGATAAAATTATTTCCCAATTTGTTCTCGTCAACGAAACTTGTTTACCTAAATTTTCAACAAAGAGTCAAGCTGTTCTTCATCCATGAGCCCATCGCTGTCTCAGCAAAAACACAAACCAGACCACCTGTTTGCAACGACAGGATAGATTTTCATAATCCTAACCCTCATAGCGGGTTCATTCCCCGTTTTTATTTGTCAATTCTTTTTCACCAACGAAAATAAATTTCCCGTCTGTCTCTTTTCTCGTTAATGAAATTTGTTTTCCTAATTTCTCAAGAAAGATAAAGCCATTTCCCAATTTGTTTTACTCGCATGCCAGATTTTCGATAGATAAAAATGAGCAAACTCTTGATGCATCGTTCTAATTCGTCAAATATCAAACGACAGCTTTTCCTTTGACACCGTTATTATTTTTTCTAACTTTCATCCGCGGCAATGTTTGTTGTTTTAAAAAGCGATAATTAGAATTGTAATAAAACCTAAACATATGAAAGTGAATTTATACAGAATTGACAATAAAAATAATAAACACTATTTATTATATTGTTTATTGGAATTTCGTTATAGTAGAATCAGATATTTCACTAAGTTAGTAAATGTTTATAAGTATACGAATAAAAATTGTTTTCATTTTTATTTCTTTATAAATTGGTAAATGATAAATATTGCATTAGTTTTAATGTTATCAGTTTTTAGAATGTCGCAAATATAAAATTACTAGCAGTAGAGCCCGGCGTTGCCCGGGGATGTAACAGTAAGAGATAGATCAAGTATCGCCCATCATAAAGACTGAAAAATAAAATTGACAAAGATTATTGTTTAAGGTTGACGGACACGCATGTATTAATTAGGTATTTTTGTTTTTTTACGAATTGGTCAAACCCAAACTCAAACAAAAACATTGTTTTCAATCGTTATGAGTCTACCGATTGAATAGAATTTTATTATAAACAATTGTCTTGTAAATGGAATTTTAAAGCATTCTGAATGTAAAAATAAAGAAAAAAAATTGCAAGACAATAAAAATACTACCTGCCAAAAAAAGTAAAGTTTTGTTGAAATCGGTTGAAAATGTAAGAAATCCGATCCCATATATAAACGAACACACACACACACACACACACACACACACACACACACACACACACACACAAAACTGGGTTTTATAATAAGTATAACTCGATATGAGTTGTCCCTCTTTCATTCTCGCGACAGCGATGCCTCTTAATCGTGTTTTCAAATTGATTTCATGCAGAAACAATTGTGTTTTTCCAATTTTTGGCGGTGTCAGAACCACCGCAAGCTAATTTTACGTAGTCCTGTGAAGTTTTGTTGAAATCGGTTGAAAAATGTAGGAAATCCGATCCAATATATAAACGAACACACACACACACACACACACACACACACACACACACACACACACACACACACACACACACACACACACTGGGTTTTATAATAAGCATGATTTTTTAAATAAATAATGAAATAAATAGTGTTTAATATTTTGTTGTAAATTCTCAAGAACAAATCAGAAATGTATAAACTCACTTTAATTATGCATTTAGATTTTATTACAATTCTAATCATGGCTTTTTAAAAGAACAAACATTGTCGAGGATGGAAGCTAGTTAAATAATAATACTTAAATTAATTAATCGGAGTGTCAATGGAAAAAAAAAACTATCCTTTTGACGCTTTGTTTTTTTTTTTCGGGCATGAAGATTCATGTTTGTCACAATATCGTTCGATGAAAACATGTATGGGTGTAAAAGAACACAGAAACAGTTGCTTATTGCAAAGGCAACATTTGTGGATGTAAATTAAGGGAGAAATATTTCTCTTCAAAAATACTGGTTTTTGACTTATTTCGATTTAAAACATTTGAAGGGAGAAACATTTTTAACGAAAAAAACAAAAAACAAAACAAACCATAGCGTTGATACATTTACTAATATTGATCATTTTTATTTTTGATATTTCATATGGACAACATCTGTTGTTTCATATCATAAACCATCAACTGAACATTTAATATATTTATTAAAACGTAACTAGCTCAGCCCCTGGCAATTCTATGTCTATTGACAACTAAGATTATCTGATGCCTCCTCTCTTTTCTCAGCCTTTGGCAGTATCTTCCCATTCTCTCTTTTATCTGTTCCCATCTACAATGCACAGTCATGTTTTTTACATCTAAATACAAACAGTAATTGATTTTATATTAAAAAAATAAATAAATAATGAAAAAATATTTTCTATTCCTCCCTCTCTTTTATCTTTCTTATACTCACCATGAATCATCATCATCATCATCATCATCATCATCATGAGCTGGTAGGGTACCTGGGTCACCGCGCAGTTTAGCTACATGCCCAATTTCCTCTACATGTTTCGGCAGGTATTCAGTGACGCAAAGAGTGTCTTGGACAAAGTAACCCAGGCGAAGCCCATCTCTCTCTAAGTCTGAATAATTTTAATATATCGTAATTATAAGCCCCCCTGTCCTTACCTGACACAGAATCTTTCGTTCATTGTGTCTCCATATCCAGCAAGTAAGCCTGTCTCTCTATATCATTCTTACGTCTCCATCTATTTCCTGTTCTCTCTATATTTATATACCCTTGTACGCAAAATATTCAACTTCCTCTATTTTTATTTTTATTTTCACCAGTTAAGTAGAAAAGTGTTGGCCAACCAAATAGCTTGTAATCTCTTCTCTACGACAGTCGTTTACTGCTATAGTGCATTTGAATGTTTGCTGGTTGTTACGATTCTTCCTTTTGAGTGTATCAGTGTAGAAGTTTTCTAGTTGCCGCATCGTGATTGGTATCAAGGAGCACGAACACTTTCATAGACACATATTATCGGTGTTCTTCTAGTAGCATGTTGCGCATGGACAGGTGTTCCTGTAAGCATTTCCGGTAGGTAACTTTGAGGCCAGACTATGCTGTAGTCTTTGCCATCTTCTGTCTGGCTTGTATTTCCTTAGACGATCGGCAGTGACTATTATTCTTGTCATCTACCTTAAATGTTTGTCTTATGACTACAACGATTAAAGAAAATAAGACTAAACCAGTTAAAAAAACCCTCAAAAACAAGAAAAAATACCCACTCAGCTCAACTTTTTCTTCTCTAACTTTCGTCGTATCCATACTTCCTAAACTAACCTAAACTCTTCAATCTCTGCCACCGAATTCTCTGTTCTTGGCTATTTTTCTCTTTATCGAAAGGATTCTAGTGTTCCTATGCATGGCCTCGGTATCTATGGTCGTGAAAATCTCACAGGAAGGCAAAGAGAATTGTCTCTTGAGTCAGTGGATTTTTAAAAAAATGTGCTTCCCCCTTAAACTATTAAACTCAGTTAGTTATATCTTATTCTTTATCGTTCCACTTCTTCTCAGGACTTCAGTTTGCTAGATAGAATATCCAACAGTATAGATAAGACCCTCTCTCTACATTGGTCTGCGAATATCTTTGTGTTTGTCGACTTCAATTCTTATCATATTAAGTGGCTTCATCACTCTAGTCACACTGATCTCATTGTTATCAGGTGTTCATTGAATGACGATTCTTCTATCAGTTCATCCCATAAGTCCTGTCTGAATTTTAACTTTTTGTTAAAATGAACGAAATTTAAAGAGTATTTTATAATGTCTAATGGAGCTGAATATTATTTTTTTATGTTTAGATGCATTTAAACTGATCCAATTTTATTTCAAAGAACAATAAAATTAAATTTAGTTTGATTAAAACCCTGCTAATATGGAAGTACCCAAGAATCATTTGAGGCACATAATGTTTCATGAGTTCAAGAAAGGAAACTCAGCAGCCGAAGCGGCTAGAAACATTCACTCAGTTTATGGAGAGGAATGTGTGAATGAAAGAACTTGCAGAAGATGGTTTGCAAAATTCAGAGGTGGAGATTTCACCCTTGAAGTTTAAGATTTAACATTTGGTCACTTGTTTTCTTCATTCAAAATTCGAACAGAACTTCTGGGATGACCTGATATGTGCCGCGACCGTTCAGAACATAGGAGTCATGGGTCTCTACAACTTTCTATCCGTTGTGGCGCTTAGCAGTTTTTTCTTCTTTTAATAAGGCTACCGGCATCCATTCACACAAGCTCGCAGCTAAGTGACTCGCATCTTTTCCCTATCTCTTTTAGCCTCAATATGCCCCGTCAGGGTTAAGTTTTCCCAAGCATTTCTTTTTCATTATGTGTCCAAGGAATTTCAGCTGTCTTTTCCTAATTCTGTGTAGTGTTCTTTCTACTGCCATTTTCTTTAAGAATTACTTGTTTCTTAGTCGCTCCCTTCATGAAATTTTAATTTCTGCTGTTTCTAGTTTTCTCTTCGTCTGCGGGGAGATTGTTCAACATTCACTGCCATATAAGGGGAAGGATATCATATAGCAATTAAACACTCTTTTCTTTGTTTCTAACGAAATTTTTCAGTTTCTCAGCGCTTTTCTTAGCTTTTGGAATGATTCTTTCACTAGTCCAATGCGTGTTTGGATCTCCGTTATCGTCAAAACACTTATGAAGGTCACATATATGCCTTTACATACATCTCGAACCACTCTAATAGCTTAGTAGTAAAATTTAGGATTTCTCGGTTTTCTGTGAAATAATTTTGATAAAACCTTCCCCAGCTGATTTTCACAATATGACAACACCATTGTTATGTTTTCGTTATATTGTTTAATTTCAGATTCAACAGTTTTTAGGTGAACCACGCTAATAGCGTCTCTTAGAACAATGTGACATGAAAAGGCCTCAACGGTGAAGAAAAGTCTATCATCAAGGAAAGTGCTAAAGCTCGTCATGTGGACACGGTTAGACGATTCCTGAGGTTTCCTTCGCCAAGGAAGAAACGATGTGATTCTGTGACCTCCAAGATTGTGCCAGCTACGGATTTAAGGAATATTAGCCACAAGTTAAGTGGGAAACCCGGATAAACAAGCAAAACCTTTTTCACCGTCGCTGGACTTCCCCATGTACCAAACCCCCCAAAGAAATCGCAACTGAAATTAACTCCTATTAATGAAATTAACCCATTTAATGCCCCGTCACACGAATTTTAATGGACTCAGAAGTACATGACGTTGGACATGAGTTGCATTCTGTTCACTGATAAGACAAGGGCGACTCTTGACGGACCTGACGTTTGGGAAAATGGTTGGGTCTATTTCGGAGATGAGCGTCACCAAAGTATACGACGTCAACAATAGGTTGGAGGAGTCATATGATGGATTGGCATCACGGGGGACAGACTTGTTGGCCCAGTCAGAGTGACTGAAGAGGTTGAAGTGACCGCAGACGCCTGCTGTAATCTTCTTCAGGAGATTGCAGTAGGCGATGACATACCGCTATCACTTCTAAGGACTCTTTTTTTATATATATATATATATATATATATATATATATATATATATATATATATGTATGTGTATATATATATATATATATATATATATATATATATATATAGAGAGAGAGAGAGAGAGAGATGGTAATTATTCTATTCACGGAATGTCTGCGACTAAACCGGCTACCCCGCTACATGTTTTTGCGAGTGAGGCGGCTTGTTAGCAAACCAGAAGGACGAAAAATAAGACCTAACAAAGGAGGGAAGAACTTCCGATGAATCAACGGCCAGCTAACTAGAGGCGGTGTCTCCATAAACTACCGTGGAGAAAGCAGCGGGCAACAACGCAATAGTTAAGAAATATCGTTGCAAATAACACATATTATGAAATCTGAAATTCTAAAAACCGAAACAAATTGAACAGAAACAAAGCGGCTTGGCCAGGCGGAATTGTAACAGAGATGCTGATAGTCTTAGATGATTTTGGCATAGGCAAGATTACGAAAATAATAAATGAAACAGCGGGGATATATAGGAAGATCTATTTTCATAGCACTGCCTAAGAAACCAGGCGCAAACGAATGTGAAATTCAACAAGCAATTAGTCTAATGAGCCAAATAATAAAACTAATCATCCGTATTAAGGTAAATAGAATTCTCTGTTCTTGGCTCTTTTCCTCTTTATCGAAAGGATTCTAGTGTTCCCGTGCATGGCCTTGGTATCTATGGTCGTGAAAATCTCCCAGGAAGGCAAAGAGAATTGTCTCAGCAGAATCAGGCCAGAGATAGGACAAGAACAGTGCGGGTTCGTTAAAGACGCCGGAACAAGGAACGCGAAATTCATGCTCAGAATATTATCGGAAAGAGCAATAAAAATGCAGAAGAACGTGCACCTGTGTTTTATAGACTATGCAAAAGCGTTCGAAAAAGTACGCCACAAAGATCTGTTGGAATTGCACAGCAACATTGATATATTCGAGAAAGACATTGGAATAATTAAAAACCTATACTGGCAACAAACCGCTTGCATAAAGATGAAAAATAAGTTCAGCTGATATACAAAAATAGAAAGGGGCGTAAGGCAACGATGTGTCTTCTCACCTGACCTATTCAACTTATACAGCGTAGCATCTGGAGAACTGGAAAGCCTGCCAGGATTCATCAATGGCGGCCACAATCTTAACAACATAAGATACGCAGGGAATACTGTGCTGACAGCGGACACGGGAAGAAAACTACAACACCTCCTACAGAAAGTAGCAAAAGGGAGCGAGAAGGAACTAGCATAAACTACAAAAAGACAAAATGCAAGGTCATCATCCAAAAGATTAGCTCGATATACAATTTACAGGTCGGGGACACTAGAATCAAGCAGGTTCGGAAATTTAAATATCTTGGAAGTGTTTTGACAGAGGACGGTAAGTGCGATGCTGAGATCCGAAGACGTATTGGGATGACCAAAGATGCATTCCAAAAACTGGGCAGAGTCTTACGAGACAGGAGGATTTCGTTAGTAACAATGAAAAGATAAGTGTAGTGCTACGTGATATCTGTCCCCTTTTACAGCAGCGTATGTTGGACGGTCTCCTCAAAGATGAAGAAGAAACTCAAGGCAACAGAGGTGTGATTCTACAGAAGGATGCTAAGGATACCATGGACCAGACATGTAAGCAACGATGAGGTATTGGAGAGGGTGCAAACAAAAAAGGAAACTTATACTTAACGTCAGGAAGAGGCAGCGGAAATTTATGGGATACGTAATGAGAAAAGAGGGCTTGGAAAATCTAATACTCACAAGTCGGATAGAGGGAAAACATGGACAAGGAAAAGCAACGCGTGACATACTTAACGGGCTTAAGCAAGTGGATGGCAGAACAGGGTCTGGGAGAAATAACAAAAAGTCAAAGCTTATTGAGAGCTACAACGGACAGGAAATGGAGAGCCAAGATCGCATACGTCCCGAAGGTACACGGCATATAAAAGAAGTAGTATTCAAGCATAGCAACGCTCCCTCCCAGTCTGCCAGGGGTCACCCAAGCATTACTTGGCCCTTACGCCATTTAAGGTGAAAGGTTGATGGTGTGACTGCCAATTTACGTCGAAAGAGATCTTATGGGCGACCATCAAAGCTGCAGCAGTCCAACCTGTTACGATAAAAAAATGACAGAATATGAAATAAAAAAAAATAAAGGACGTTACATAGAATAATGAAAACCTAACAATGTTGTTGACATATTATGTAAATCAGCTGAGAAAATTTTTTTTTTTATCAAAATCAATTGACAGAAAACCGAGAAATTCTAAATTTCACTATTAAGTTCGGGGTGTAGAAAATATCTATACCTTTTACGAACTCTTATTTAAACATGTCGACGTGCGTTTGCCCACACAAATTGAACGAAATAAGTAAACCATGATGGAATTAAACTCAATTTGGGAATTACTTTTTAATATCAATGTCACAGAAGAACAAAACCTCTTAATCTGTTTAAGTGTCTCTATTCACTGGCAAATTTGACATTATGAAGAGTTTTAAAGAATCAAAAAGAATGAATGTAAAACTATTCCTTTTTTGCTGATGTGTATAGACAAGAATAAAACTGTTCTATTGCTTTCCCACGCGTGACATAGAAGTATTTTTGAGTCGTTTGATTTTTGCAAAATAGGATAAATCTATTTTACATATCTTATTACATTTCCCGGAAACAAAGAAGCTTTATGCCCTTCATTGATTTGTGACTTGTAAATATAATAAGAGAACTTATCTCTTTCTCTATGGGTGTATAGCTGGTTCTTTTTTAAAATTTTCTTCAAGGGAGAATACACTTATGGCCTGTTCATACACACCATGCACACATTATTGGCATTGGACTGTTACTAATTACAGTAGACGCCTTTTATGGATAACCTAAAATAGTTATATTTAAAGATAGAAAAACGAATACAATAAAGCAAATATTAAAAGGGATATTTTCTAGTAATGTATTTAGGTATGGCTCGAAATTTGACAATATATTATTGATTTGATAATATTTTTGTGCTTAATACTTTTAGTATTTATGGTCACTGTTTTTTTTACATTTTATATGATATAGAATTCTTAATTCCATCAATTCATTTGGGGATTGATTTGTTCCAGTGACGAAACTGAGCAGATGTACAGAAAAATTTGAGAAAAGAATCTGGGTGAAGTGGGTGCACTTTCCTAGAAAAAGGAAAATAGAACCTTGATTTCTGCGACGTCTTTTCTCCTACAAAAGGTGACGCCGGTTCGATTCCTGCCGAAAGAAGGAGTCGCAAGTGGCGAGATATGGAGAATATGGTGGTTGTCGGACATGAGGAATGTTGCCCTTGACCAAGAACTGCTGCACAAATCATGGTTACTGAGGGAACCGCTGTAACGTGGTGAGACTACCACACTCTACACACTTTCCTTCCCAGCACTGCTATAAACAATGAAATTGAATGAAAACGTTATAACTTAGTGTGTATGCGCGACAAGGTTCAAGATCTTTCTGTGCCAAGCGGCTTCACTGTGCGTACTTTCGCTCCGTTTCCATAGCAACATCTCCGATGTTTATATAAATATATACGTGTGTACTTATTGAATAATACTTCTAAAGGTGAGGATGGTTGAAAGTAGGATTATAACGATTATAAGATAATAAAAATGCAAATAATAATTCTGTTGATAAACAAAAACAAAAAAACAAAACAAAAAACAAACAAAAAATCCAAAAAACAATTAGTCATTCATATTTTATAGTTTTCTATTTACCGTTTCAGAAATGTATATTCAAATAAAGACCGATAAATATCTTTAGCCACTACCATACAAATACAAAGACCAGATGTTTGTCTGTTCACGTATAAGAAAAATTACTTCATCACATAGATTTAACCGCCAGCTTATTCTCTAGTTTTGAAGTTGTTTTAATCGCACTCGTCTGAAAAGTAGCTGAACGCTGGTTTTAATCTATAAAATTCAGGCGTGGCATTTATTAATTTGAAAGCAAAACTCTAATCTTCAAACGATGGCATTTGTTGTAGCGTTTGAGCGAATTCTTCCGAAGTGAATATTCCAGGGTCCTAGTCACGGCCTCCTCCATCTCCATCATGATTTCAAAATCTGATACTCACCAGACGGAACAGAGTTTGGGAGAAATAAAACGACAAAACAAGTTACAGGGGACAGGGGATGTGGAGGGCTACGGTCGCCTACATCCTGAAAGGACACGGTACATAAAAGAAGAAGAAGAAGAAGAAGAAGAAGAAGAAGAAGAAGAAGAAGAAGAAGAAACCCAAAGGTAACCCACCCCACAGCGGTTTAAGTGGGAGGGGGATCTTGACTTGCCCGAAGAAATTCAAATCCAACTCGACTGGGTCGAATAGAATATTCTAGCCGTATTTCTTTACATTTGGTCAAAGATTCCATCAAGTAAACACGCCTGTTCTTAAATGTAGTTATCCTCTTACTTTTGAAGCTACCTTATTTTCGATTCTTTTGAAAGATTCTTTTTGTCTTATGCAGTTATCACATTACTTGTAAACTTTACTGCAACGTATATATATATATATGTGTGTGTGTGTGTGTGTGTATGTGTGTGTGTGTGTGTGTGTGTGCGTGTGATCATATTTTGGGATCAAGCTTGGTCATGAAGATAAGCCATGGGCTCCTCATCTGTTCGGTAATCTTCAGGACGTTGGCGATTTTAGCTCTCCACAATTTCCCGTTTTTTGTAGTTTTTTAAACTTTCTTTTTGTCATCTTTCCCAAACCCTGCTCCGTCAATCATTCACTCAAGCTCGCCTGGTAGCCTATGCTTTGCTTTTCATCTGTCCTTCTTATCTTTACCCTGTCCCGTGAGTGTCAAAGTTTCCAAGTTCCTTTTCCTCATTATGTGCGCTAGAAATTTCAACTCACTCTCCCTAATGTTAAGTATAAGTGTCCTCTTTGTTGCCATTGTCTCTAGAACTTTGTTGTTGCTTACATGTTCCGTCCATGGTATTCTCAGAATGTTTCTGTAGAACTACATTTCTATTGCTTCAAGCATCTTCTTCATCTGTGAGGAGATTGTTCTGCATTCGCTGCTATACAGGAGGAATGGTATTAAGTTCAATACTCTTTTTTTTTGTTTCTAACTATAATTTTCTGTTTTTTAATACATTGCTCAGCTTTTGAAAAACATCTTTCGTTAACTCACTGCGTCTTCCGATTTTCACACTATATATCTAAATTGTTGCATCTATTTTTGTCGGTGTTTTTAATTTGCAGTTTGTATGACACCTCGACAGTGGACATAAGGGAGGATGAGTAGTGTATCATATGCGATATCTAAGGTGTGGCGAAAGCCCTAGAATCATGATGATGAGTGCTCTTTATATTCTGTTAACGTCAAGGAACATAAGCGTAAAAGCAAGGAAACCATTGTGTACCCAGATTTTCAGTCTGCTAGTCGGCCAGTATTACACAGCGTTAGTTTTCCCGCTCTAATTTTCACCAAGTTACCTGCAGAAGTAAGTAATCAATACATTTCAGAACCAGCTTTTGCGTCTTCTTATGAATGACCCACGGAAAGGGAATACATGTTGAAGCTGATACCGACGATAATATTGATTGATTGATTTGTTTGTTTAACGCCATATCAACACCTTATGAGTCATTTAATGCCGAAATTTAATTTTCCTGGGAAGTTTGAATTAATAAAAATATGTTATACGTTATTCTTCTTTCACAGTTGAATACATAATAGATGATACTCAGCATTTGTGCTTCTACATATTTGTTTGGACATGATTACTAGAGGCGGTGCTAAGTGTGCATTTTATATTGTAGTTTTATTGAAATTATATTTTGGAATATCGTTTGAGCTTTTATATGACACGTAAATAGCCTTTTCTACTTTTTTAACCTGAATGTATTTTTCTTCATTTTTCTTCTTCGAAAATAATTGTATTTCCCATCTTTGACTCAAATAAAAACGTAAACAAATAAGTAAATATGCAAATAAGTAAATAAATAAATAAATAAATAAATAAATAAAATCGGACGCATTCAAAAACTGGAAAAAGATTTGATCATTTTTCGTCTTTGGCTTTGCTTTATTTTCTTATTAAAAAAGCTGAATATTTCAGAGATATTGATTTTTTTTCTTAGTCATATGATGTAATCTTTACCTATATATATTGGATTGATGTTTTATCGATGATTTAGTTTATCATTTTAAAACTATAGTAACAGTCACTGAATCGATCTAAAATGGCGAGTATTGCTTTTATAAGTTCGTGAAAGTTGAGCCTAAATTTATACTCTGTTTATCAGAATTGGCGACTCCAACATTTGAAATGATTTCCGAAATTTTCCAGGGAGGTAACTCTACTGTTATATACCATTGCAGTTACTTACCTTGGTACATGATAACTCGCTGTTAGAGAAATCCACTTGTTAAAAATTAATTGCTATGGATTACTTCGCCTTCATTTTCGTATATTCCTACGAAGAATGTCTTTGTTTGCCATTATGCATTTGTTTATTCAATTCATTTTGTTTGGGTTTTTGTCAACTAGCAAATTCTCTTTACATGCTGTCTCACGAATTGAAACACACGCAATTTCGCGTGTGCACACGCGTGCTAAAAACAAAAACAATGTCAACGTTTTTAAAAAGTAGATTTTTTTTACAGTAATATTCACTCTCTACACTTGAGGTATAGGGTTATATCAATTGGTAGTTTATGGATAGGAGATAACGGTTAACTCTAGACTTGAACGGGTTAAGATTGTCGTGATCAGGAAAACATCCTCTTGGGAGTCTGTTCCACAGGGCAGTGTTTTTCAGGAAGAAGCTGTATTATACTTACTTATCGTCGATGGAATACAGAGTGACTTTGGGTGGTTTGCTACTATGTAAGTGGCATGGCAGGTACTAGAGGTTGTGCTGAAAAAGTAAATGATTATGAGGTGGTGCTGAAAAGTTCAAGGCACGATTTTCAAAATCAGATTTTCACCGACCAAACATTACAATTTTTCTGTTCAGAAGTGACATTCCTTCGTATAACAAAAAGAGAGATTATCAACATTCCAAATGCTTTCTGTTTCCATAATCGATATAGAAGGATAGAATTCATCTATCTATCTATCTATCTATCTATCTATCTATCTATCTATCTATCTATCTCGCTATCCTTGGGTCTCTGTTCTTGAATCGCTATCTCGGGGTCTCTATTCGTAAATCGCTATGCTTGGGTCTCTATTCCTGAATCTTGAATCGCTATCCTTCGTTTTTTATTCTTGAATCGCTATCCCTGGGTTTCTGTTACTGAATCGCTCTGTCGAGGTCTCTATTCTTTCGTCGCTATCCTTGAGTCTCTATTCTTGAATCGTTATGTCGAGGTTTCTATTCTTGAATCGCTATATCCTTGGGTTTCTATTCTTGAATCGCTATGTAGGGATCTCTATTCTTCAACCTCTATTCTTGGGTCTCTATTCTTCAATAGCTATCTGGGGGGTCTCTATTCTTAAATCGCTATCCCTGTGACTCTATTTCTGAATCTTGAATCGCTATCCTTGTTTTTTTATTCCTGAATCTTGAATCGCTATCCTTGGGTCTCTATTCTTGAACATTGAGTTGCTATCCTTGGGTCACTATTCTTGAATCGCTATCCTTGGGTCTCTACTTTTGAATCTGGAATCTCTATTCCTGGGATTAATATTTAGCAGATCTTTATGGTTTAATATCGAGCGCTTCTGATATATCTTCGTTTGGTCAGATTTTGAGAAATGGGTAGGGAATTTTTTGTCTCGCCGCACACACTCCGGAGTTAATGATAAATAAATTTCTCCTTTGTGCGCATGAATAGTTACTTCACTTTAATCCGTTGACATCCTAATGGAAATAACGCATCACATTTTCCCCACTTTGTCATTGATTGGTTGTCCTAATATATATGGACACTGATTTGCTATTATTATGTCGTATTTATTGATTTTTCACACGAATAGTATTTAGAGATCAAGTGGCAGCAAGTGCCTTCAACATGCCATCATTCAAGAAGATTTTAGTAATACTGGATAGTTTCGATTCTTCCTCGTATTTCCAGGTCTTTTTCTTGGAAAAGTCTGTTCGGAAACTGTTCCAAGTGCTCCAATATGGAAATATAAAATTGCCGCCTTCTACAATATATTTTGTTCTCTTGCTGTTTGTTTTCCAGATTTTAATGTTGTTATAGTTTCACTGTCTTGCTCTTGAAACGACACCTATGATCAGATACGTTTTCTTTTATACTGAAATAAATATTAAAATCAAGATTTTAATCTTTAAGCCAAAAAAGGATGAAAAGATCTAAATGACATGTATAGACAATTTTTCTTTGTTAAAGATAACTATTCATGCATGATAGTAAACGCCCATATCTAATAACTCTAATTTGATACCATTTTATCTACATTTTAATCGGGTCATAAATTTCTTGTATTTTTATTTAGGAAGTTTAAAGGACAAAGGTGTAAAATTTGTTTAACTAGAAACAAAACAGAAAAAAATGACAACTTTTGCTAAACGCAATATCTCTGTGCAATATCGACTGTTATATTGTGCGCTCAAGATAAACTTGAAGAATAAACAATTAAATATGAAAAATTGTTGTGGAGTAAATAAGACACTCCGGTAACACAAATGAACTAGGCATGATGCCTTAAATAAAGGACTCAGTGAGTTAAGGAAGTCCGTTGAAGTCAGTCGATGAGAATTTCTAATGACGTCATGGTGAGACATAATATTAAAATTACTTGTAATGATAACTTTCAGTAATGCTTGAAAAAGTCTATACACACTATACGAAGTGATTAATTACGTAGCGAAAAAAAAAAAGACATAAGATCCAAAGAAGAATCAGCAATATTATTGGTCCTGATCTGGCGGCTTAGCTTCAATCACTTGCCCGCCGCCGTAAAGTTGCCCCTCTGTGTCTTTTTTTTTTATAAATACTTTCATCGTAATTGTTCGAATGATTTTTTTCTATGGTATGTAGACTGTATGAATTTAAGCGCAATAGTATCTTGACGACGAGATCGCATCAGTTTAAAGTTGAGCTAGCTATATGTAGCCGTAACTTCTACACTAATAGTTTCTTTTCTCGTACCTCTCGCTTGTGGAACTTCCTTCCGGCTCCATGCTTTCCAACCAACTTTAATCTTCATTTAAATGCAATGCCAATCGCTACCTACTGTCCTCTTGGATACTCTTTTCTCTTTCTACTCATTACTAATGTTTCTGTTCCTAATTCCTCCACACCCTGTAACCCCTTGCGTATTAGTCGCTGTACTGCCTTCCATGGGGTGACACTGGTTTAAAAAATACTATACTCTGATTGAGGTTAAAAGATACCAAATAAAATAATTCTTTCCTATCCGTTTTGTTTTAGTAACAGGGAAATAATTATTTTAATTTTGGTACAGCATAATTCTGAAATTTACATTACAATGAACAAATCGACAATTTGAGTGCTTATTAAAATTATTTTCATTACATATAACCACAAATATATATTTGCCCTATCGACAAAGTCTGGAATACGCCGGCTGTATTCTCTACAGAGGATTCAATCACCCGCCAATGGAATCACCTGCTGGGTGGATGTTTCAAAAACATATAACTCCAACTAATGTTTTCTTAGATACTCAAGTCTAAACATTACTTTTGTTTAACTATAAATGTAAAACGACTGATGTTCACCTACAGCATTGTTCCCCTGAACACTAGGCTTCCGCAAGAAGTCACTTGAGGTTCCGCAAGAAGTCACTTGAGGTTCCGCTAGAAACAGTGATTTTTAGGCTATATAGTAATTTTTGTTTAATTTTATATTCATAATTTTACTATACATGTACGGCATGTCCTTGGTTATTATAATAAAAGCTTCAACTTATATTATTTAAAATTATAATAATCATAGAGATTGTATTTAATCTTCATGGCGTTTTTATGGAATATTTATGCACGGGTTCTTCGAGACATGAAAACTATTTCAAGAGTTCCACAAAGTTAAAAAGATTGAGAAACGTTGACCTATAAATCCAAGTATAAACCTGACCAAAATTCACCTATATACACAACTATATATCCGACCGATGTTTGCCTCTAGACTCAAGTAAAAACCCAATCAATGTTTAACTTTCGACTCAAATTTAAACCCGACCAATGTTTGCCTATAAACGTAAACATATATACAACATATGTTTGACTCTAGACTCAAGTATAAACTCGACCAATTTTTGACTATAAACTGAAATATATATACGACAGATTTTTTACTTATACACTCAAATATAAACACCACCATTTTTGTCTATAATCTTAAATATATATACAACAGATATTTGCCTGAAGAATAAATCTGAACAATGTTTACCTAGAAACTTATATATATAATATATATATACGACTGATGATTGCCTATAGACTCAAGTTTAATGACGATCAATTTTTGACTAGAGAATCATTTAAAAAAAAAAAAAGATTTCGACATTAAATAATTCAGCAAGAGTTGATATGTTATAAAATCCATCATCCCAATCATAGTACATAAATACATACATACATACATGGTGCGCCTGATACTGGAGAACACAATGTTAGCGACTTGTAAGTGGAAGACAACCAAATGTAATGTCAAACAGCATGAACCAAGGTTTAACATACTTATTTCACGTTCATACGTATCGAGAGCATTAACATGTCAGCTACAAATCTGACTCAGAACAAAAAGGCTTCTCATGTTCGTAGCTTGAAACGCAAATCAGCACTTTCGAGACAATAACATGCTGGACATATTGTTAAAGGATAGATCAAGGCGTTACCCCTACCTGTTTTACTTGTTTCCTTCCATATGGCCCATATGATTCAGGGGTGTTTGCATTCTTGCCCCACCACCCCAACATGTCACCCTCTTGCACTCGGTTGCATCAACTCCTCGTCCTAAAGACTGAAGGAAGTTTTATGGAATTAAGTTAAACGTTTGTACAAATATTTTTGAAAATGTACTGATTTTTAGTTAACATAACATTGTTTTTTATATTACAATTTATACTTAATTAGCTGGAACACCACATACACACAGACACATATATATACACATAAACACACACACACACACACACACACACACACACACACACATATATATATATATATATATTAAGAAATGGACAAGGTCCGACAATTTATTTATTAAAGACATATATTTATGTTTAACGTTGTTATTTTATAGATACAAGTATTTAAGCAAATGCTCTGTTTATGATAAACAGTATTAAATAACATTTACCGGACTGAATGAAGTTTATAAGCAGTAAATTCGACCTTGTCTACCGATTGGTTCTTTGTAGCTCAAGCGGTAAAGGCACGTCAGCGTATATGACGGTTCCGTATAGGATGCAGGTTCGAATCCTGTCAAAGAACGAAAATTTTCTATGAAAATTTCTCGGACATTCAGGCCGGTAAATGTTATTTAATACTGTTTATCATAAACAGAGCATTTGCTTAAATACTTGTATCTATAAAATAACAACGTTAAACATAAATATATGTCTTTAATATATATATATAAAGCTTAAACAAAATATTTCAATATGTTTGATTTAATCCATTTCCATATATATATATATGGAAATGGATTAAATCGAACATATTTTAATTTTTTTTTTTGTTATTTTTATGGATACTCATATTTGAGTAGATGCTCCTTTTTTTTATTATTAAGCAGTACATAGATTTATTTCTATATATATATATATATATATATATATATATATATATATATATATATATATATATATATATATATATATATATATATATATATATATATATATATATAATATAAATATATATATATATATATATAAAATATAAATAATATATAAATATATATAAATATAATAATATAATATAAATATATAAATATATATATATATATATATATATATATATATATATATATATATATATATATATATATATATATATATATATAATTTGTCATTTAGCTGATTTTCATAAACAAACTTTTTGTAATAATTTGGTCCACTCGCCAGAAGGTATCAATAATTGTCTGCCGGTTTTTAAATTTTTGTTGTTTTCATATTAAGTCAAAAAAATAATATATAAGCTTTTTTCTTGGTGGCTGGTTGATTTTGCTCCTTCTACTTTGTGTGTGTGTGTGTGTGTGTGTGTGTGTGTGTGTGTGTGTGTGTGTGTGTGTGTGTATGTATGTGTACGTGCGCATGTGTAGAACGTCGTTGTTATTTCATTTCTTCATCATTTTTTTTTTATCTCCTTATACTTTCTTACTATTTCTCTTTTTTCTCTATCTTTGAGTCTCTGTCTGTGTTCTCTGTCTCTCTATGTCTGTCTGCCCGTTTGTCTCTCTCTCTCTAAAACGCTCTATCGTCAATATTTAGCAATTTCCTATATATACACACATATATATATATATATATATATATATATATATAAATTACAGACATTATGCCTCCTATTTATTAACAAAATCCGTTCATACTCACGAATAACCTTCCGCGTATTGATATTAAAGGACGATAGAAATGTTATATAGCTGTTTATATTTCCAATCAATATAAAAAAGAAGTGCTTGTAAAACACTTCAAATTTTTCTTAAGAAAACTAATTTAGTTTTGCTTAGTTTTATCATTTGTTAGGTTATTTAATGTCGAATTGATAATATGACATTCCCAGTGAGGATCAAATTCACGAAAAAGTTATAATAGTCAACGATATCCTCCTCACTAACCAATACACCACGCCGAAACGGTTTATTCCTTTTGGTAAAAGGATCAAGTAACACAATAAATGTTTATAATTAAAGGTGAAAGGTAGCACATACTCTTCCGTATTGTGCGGCTGGTGTAATGGAATAAAACAGAATAAAAAACAGAAGAGCCGAGTTCGAATTCTAGCCGGGTTCGTTATATTCACTTATACACACTTGGGAAAGGTATGAATCAATCACTCCCCAAGTAGGGGTTAAATAGTAGGACTTACGTCTGGAATAATTATTGTTATTCTCCAATAATTGTTAATACAATATTTACATGCAAAAAAAAGAAGAGAAAAACCCTTCTTCTAACCATTTATTTTTGCTTTAAATAACACACAAATAGTTGAAAAGTCGTACAAAACAAACCAATCAATCATGAATTAAAATTGGCGACAGGTTTATTAATAATTTAGTGTTAACATCTTAATATTTTAGTCCTTATAATATTAATATTTTAAGAATAATGTGGTAAAAATGTCGAAATATTAATTTGGGTGAGACACTTCCATTGCTCTTGTACAAAAAAAAAATGTCCCATTGAGAAGGATTTTTTTCCAAAGAGGATTTCATAACAATTAAAATATTCACATTTAATTATAACTGGAGATATTTATTCTCTCTTTAATTTATGATATCCATTCTACTGCACGATCCAACATTGTATCTAATATAGATACGATACTGTCTTTCACTGGTGAAGTTTTTTTCAGAGGTCTGGTGAAGTTTGTCTGATTTTCATAATCGAATGAATAATATTCAAATATAGTAACTAACATGTATGCATGGTGGTGTAATCGATAGTGGCTCGGAATGAGAATTCAAAGATTCGAACTCTACTTGACTTCATTACATTCACTTACATGCAAATAAGATTGGAAAAGGTATGAACCCACGTCTTCCCCCCCACTCGATTATGGGTGCATAGAAAGACAGACTGGGCTCTATATTGGCATCTGGCTTCCTCCCTTTTACTGTTGAAATAGGTAAATGCAATCACCACTTCTATTTCAATAGTCTCTTTTCCCGCACTTCCCGCCTGTCGAAATCTTTTCCGTTTCTTTGCTTCCCTGGTAACTTCAAAAATTTAAATGTAACGTCAATCGCTATGTTTTATCTTCTTGAACCCCGTTTATCTTTTGTCCTTTCTCCAATCCTCCCTATATTCAATGTTTTATTTTATTTTCGCTCTCTGCGTACTAGTGACAGCTTGTAAAGTGTTGGGCTCCTTCAGGCTGTCTTGCCCAAGACACACTACTTCTGCTACAGTGTTAGTACATTTAGTATCCCTACGACCATCAGGGGTAACGGAACTCGTGATCGTGGACTAATTCAATAATTCCAACAATATATTCCTAGGTGTCTAATAGACGAGGGTGAGCTGTTTATTTATTTAATTAATTTTTAGGATATTTTCCGACTCACCGCCTTTATTAAGATCTCCCAGTTTATTAATTTCGCACTTTGGCTCTGTGAATAATTTTCCGACCCTCTATATTAAGACCCCGCCCCGTTTATTGCATATTAAGAAAAAATGCTGTCTCCCAGATTATTAACCCCCCACCCTGTATTTGGCACCTAAGAGTACTGGGCATGAGAAACTGTGCTCAATGATCTAGGTCAGTTGTTAAATGAATGATCGTTTGCAAGATGTCTGTTTATCGCGTATGTGTCCACAACCTATTAAACACAGTCAGCTTTTGCAAGTAACAGCGGCCAGCAATTATAACTGCCATTGATAATAAATGCCTTTTGAAGATTGTGCTTTAAGATAGCATCTAACATAATAGAGATTATTAAGTTAGCTTTCCTCATTATTATCACCAATGCTGCTACCATAGTTAACGCTGCTATTGTTGATGTATAATAGCCTCTCCGTCTAATTGGGCTTCCTTTTATAACTTTTCTTTTCAATGTCGGACGTTTTCATTTTAGCTTCAGTTCTATAAATTTCTTAGTCATTCGAAAATTTGCCTGTTGGTTGAAAGCATCGTGTACTTCGGCTGTCCGCTGTACAAAGATATTAAATATGTGCTCTCCTGATATTTAATATAAATTTAATGCAGACATTGGTGCGCGCATGCTCACTCGTACACACATGCAACAGACATACTTATGATACAAAATAATATAATATATGGAGATACGGAGTTGGAAAATTGAAGTGAATTCAAGTCATAGTTGAAGTAGTTTGTGCTCACTTCAAACTGATGTCCTTGTGAAAGGCTTGAATCTGCATCTCCCTGTAAGTATCTTCCATGTTGTTGATAGCGTATAACTCAGTGTAATCTGTTATTTTGAGACGATATGGATGCTGACAAATAACTCCGTTGCCCCCAGAAATACCACGAAGCATGGTATTCCGATGATCTGCTAGGTCATGGCATAATTCGGTTTTTGAATATAAAATCTATCTTAAACTGAATATACGATGTTACTATGAAAACAGTTACATTTAAAGAATGGATTGCTTTCATCCACTCATCATCAGGCCCATGACTAAGCGTGATCGTAAGGTTGCCGTGCAACTGATCACCTGATGTATAGCCTCCTCATATCTTAGCTGAAAGCCGATTCGTTCATGTGTCTTGAGTAAGTAACTCCAGTGGATCCCATTTGTCTCCAGGTCAAAACGCCGCCTATATCCTGCAATTTGAATGCTCGCCTTGGTCACAGACACGTTCATTCGGTCGGGGCTACTCTCCACCCTGGCTGTTGATTTCAGTTTAGGAAACACTCCGCCCAGCATGATGCGTTGTCACGGCACTTTACGACAAATTATCTACTTTATCCCATCCCAAGAATGAGAGAGAGAGAGAGAGAGAGAGAGAGAGAGAGAGAGAGAGAGAGAGAGTGAGACAATGCACCATACAAAAGCTAAATATCGCTTTCTTTTCATGAAGAGTGTGATAAATTCTGGTAAGTCTGTTGAGAAATTTATCAATGAATTTAGCATGAAAATATTTAATTTTCCCAATGCTATAAATATATAAAGTAGCCATAAAAAGTGCTTGTATTATTGAATTTTTAATATTTAACTTGTTAACTGGGGCAAGGAGTGGCTTGTTAATTTTAACGCCTCCAAAACGAAACTTCTCTGTATTAACCACCTGAAAGACCCTTTCTTGCCTCTTATCAGCATGACTGATACAAACCTCCATGAAAGTGACTTCTCAGGCTAACATTTTCGGCTGACATGAAGTGGACAGACTATAGTGAATCCATTGCTAAGTCTGCTGCTAAGAAAGATGGTTCACTGTATCATGCAAGACAATTTTTCTCGTCTATCATCCGTCCATTCATTGAATATTGCTGCCACATTTGGCCCGGTTCTCCCGCTGTATATTTAAAGATTCTTGATGAAATACAAAGGAGAATCAGCAATATTATTAATCGTGATATGGCGTCTCGACTTCAGTTATTTTCCTACTGCCGTAATGCAATTACTCTGTGGTTTTTCTATAAATACTTTCATGGTATTTGTTCGGATGAACTCTTCCTTAGACCTTATGAATTTAACCGCGTCAATTCACCATTGAATTGGCTAGATGCAACCCTAACTTCTATGCTAACAGTTTCTTTTCTTGCACCTTTTGTTTATGGAATTATTTTCCGGCTTGATGCTTTGATCTTCAAAAATTTAAATGCAATGTCAATCGTTACCTATTGTCTTGATTACTCTTCTATTCTTATCGCTTCCTAATGTTTCTCTTTTTTTTTCTTGTTCTTAGTGACTTTACTGTCCCACAACCCCCCCCAAAAAAAACAAATATTCATTTTTCAGCATAATCTGTCCCCTTGTGAATGCATTTAATCCAACGTTTCTGTCTTAGCCATATAACTCGAAAATTATACAGTGAAAATTTCACATCAAAATTCAAATAATAACTGTATTAGGCTATGGATATTGATATACCTTCAATATAATTTTTATGCGTATCATCATAGATTATAAGCCAAAAAGTTTTTCTTCCATGACGATGGTGACTGTACTCTTCTCTGCACACACACACACGCGCGTGCGCACACACACACACACACATATATATATATATATATATATATATATATATATATATATATATATATATATATACTACAGTTCAAAGTTTGAAGTAACCCTCAGAACTAGCATGGGGTGAACTTGACAGAAGAGTGAAAAGAAAAAAAAATTGAAAAAAGAGTTCTTAGAGTAAATAAAAAAAAGAATGGAATCAATTATCAAACTTACACTTTGAGAAATTTTTTTTTGTGCTGCAGTAATCAAGGCTAAAGGAGGACATTTTGACGAAAGGAAAAATTTAATCATAAAATGCTTTTTTTGTCATAATAAAATTTCTAATAAAACATCTTGTCCCACTATTTTTAACCATGCATAATAATTTTCTCTTATTTAAAGTACAAAACTACTTTTTGTGACATTTTAAAAAATTATCAGGAGTCTCCCCAAACTTTTGAACTGTAGTGTTATATATATATATATATATATATATATATATATAAGAAATATAGTCTTAAGGTGTGCTATATTTATGGGATAAAGTGCTCAATATCAGAGATAGAGCGTGTGTAAATATAAAAGTGAACATTGAAGTCAACACTTAGAGGCGACAGTCTGTTTCATGCTATATGCAATCGTCAGGCCACATATGCTGTTATTTTTCTCGGCTATTTATATATATACGGGTTAGTGGTGCATTGTGGGTATTCTATTATGGCGGTTATTTTTTTACCGGAAGTCGCTTTGTTTATTTATTTGGGTCAAATTATATTGCTCGTTTTTATTTTTTTTTTTTTCTTATTTTATTTATTTATTTATTAACGTAGTAAAAATTTGTTTATATCACGTATTTAACAGTTTTGTTTTGGTTTGAGAATTTAATTAAAGCTATTTGTTCCGTTTAAGGGACATTCGTTCTTTATTCTGCAGTTGCACGTGGGTTTAATTTGTTCGGTAAAATAAGTAAAACAATACTAGAAAGAATTAATTCTGAACTTAGGAAGAAATTAGGAGTAAACCAGTGGAAAAATACGAAAACAACTATTATTATTATTATTTTTATTTTCTTTGATTTCTGTATTATTATTATTATTATTATTATTATTATTATTATTTTATTTTTTGTATACACATTTTCTTCCGGGTTTCAACCGTAGATCTAAAGTCAGAAATGTCTTCATGACATTTTCTACTGATTATTTTTGTAAAAAGAAAAGTAAAATCTAAGATCATACACATTTTACATAAATAAATTTCTTCGTAATGTGTGAGCTGTACTTGTGAGTACATTTTTTTTCTACTTTTGTAAGGCATGGGCTACCAGGAATCCCTCCAATATAATCTATCGGAACATTTTCCAATCGATCTGAGGGCTCCAACTACAAATTGATGTCCTCATTAATTTTGAGATTTCCATTTCAAGATTCTTGTATTTTGATAGCTTTTTGAAGATCTTCAAAGATTATAATAATAATAATAATAATAATAATAATTATTATTATTATTTATTAATTTTTTTTTCTATTTTTGGTCCCATACTGTATTTATTGGTATTGTGTAGGGAGATCAATCTACACTGAATTTACATAGAAAATTCCTCTTAAAATTTGCAAAATTATATTTTTTATATTCGTGATCTGGAGAGCTTAATTGGTGATAATTAGAAAAAAATTTTTTTTTTTCTTGGAGACATTCGTTTCTGTAGAAATGTCCTTTTTTCTTAATGGGGTAATATATATTTAGTTTGTGTGTACAAAACATGATTATGGTATAGCGGTTAATGATAAAGTAGCGGTAAAGAGAGTTGATAGCGATCAGAAAAGTCATAAACTTATCTACGTATTATTTAATGCCATGTCTCTTCAGAACAAAAGGTGATCATGACACTTCACAGCTGACATTCCCTTTATTAATCTGTGAATTGCCATGACATCTTGGAAAAAATAGTGGAATTTCCCACTGCATTCTCCACGGATTTAAATTCAGCTGGGTGCCATCTAATGCTAGAGATCCCAGTCTACCCTGCTATTTATTCTGTAGCCAAAGAATAATGCAAAAGCAACAAACTCAGCTTGAACTCGGTTCGCAGATTCCACTTTTCGCGCCGGGAACCATTGCGTTAACCGCTCATCCTGTAAACATAAACCCTGTTAACCGCTCCTTCTATCAACATAAATCCTGTTTACCGCTCCTTCTATCAACATAAATCCTGTTTACCACTCATCCTATCAACATAAATCCTGGTTGTCGCTTTTCCTATCAACCTTATGTTAACCGCCCATCCTGTTAACATAAACCCTGTTAACCGCTCCTTCTATCAACATAAATCCTGTTTACCGCTCCTTCTATCAACATAAATCCTGTTTACCACTCATCCTATCAACATAAATCCTGGTTGTCGCTTTTCCTATCAACATATATCTTATGTTAACCGCCCATCCTGTAAACATAAACCCTGTTAACCGCTCCTTCTATCAACATAAATCCTGTTTACCGCTCCTTCTATCAACATAAATCCTGTTTATCACTCATCCCATCAACATAAATCCTGGTTGTCGCTTTTCCTATCAACATATATCTTATGTTAACCGCCCATCCTGTTAACATAAACCCTGTTAACCGCTCCTTCTATCAACATAAATCCTGTTTACCACTCATCCTATCAACATAAATCCTGATTGTCGCTTTTCCTATCAACATATATATTATGTTAACCGCCCATCCTGTTAGCATAAACCCTGTTAACCGCTCCTTCTATCAACATAAACCCTGTTAACCGCTCCTTCTATCAACATAAAAACCTGTTAACCGCTCCTTCTATCAACATAAATCCTGTTTACCACTCATCCTATCAACATAAATCCTGGTTGTCGCTTTTCCTATCAACATATAATGTTAACCGCCCATCCTGTTAACATAAACCCTGTTAACTCCTTCTATCAACATAAATCCTTTTACCACTCATCCTATCAACATAAATCCTGATTGTCGCTTTTCCTATCAACATATATATTATGTTAACCGCCCATCCTGTTAACATAAACCCTGTTAACCGCTCCTTCTATCAACATAAACCCTGTTAACCGCTCCTTCTATCAACATAAAACCTGTTAACCGCTCCTTCTATCAACATAAATCCTGTTTACCACTCATCCTATCAACATAAATCCTGGTTGTCGCTTTTCCTATCAACATATTCTTATGTTAACCGCCCATCCTGTAAACATAAACCCTGTTAAATCAACATAAATCCTGTTTATATCTAATGTAAATAAGTAAAACGTATATCTATTGATACCGTAAAATAATTTATTTTCATACTTTAAATCAGGATATATTTTCATTAAGGCACTTTTGGTGTTTTCATTCGTTTTTGAAAAGGGGGTACTTATTAATTAATAATTAATAAAAAATATACTTATTATTTTGAAAAAGGCTACACCTGTTTCAATCTATTACTTCAAATTTTCACGCAGAGTTAACTCTGAAACCTAGCGTAACAATAAATTTCTTTTATTCTTTTTTTTAAATGCAAATTAAATTGTGTAATTAATAATAAAATTGATAATACTGTTATCTAATCATTTTATATAATGAACTGCGTTTAAAAGAAACCCAACGGGAGTACTGGTAGTCTAATGATATATAAAAAAGGAATGAAAATTTTTACACCTTAAAAATCTAAACAAACGTAAAATATAAACTGCTCAATGTCTTAAATAAAGCGGAGATAAAAGATTATATATATATATATATATATATATATATATATATATATATATATATATATATATATATATAAACACACACACATATATACATATATATATATATATATATATATATATTTTAATTTAACTATGTATATACAGTAGCGGCCATAATATAAGGAATGGAAACAACAAAGACATAAATATGTGTATTATTTAAAAAGTAATGAATGATTA